>JAJMCS010000012.1:0-184001 GCA_030573155.1 Ogataea xyloterini | reverse complement strand
CAGGTGCTGCAATCTTTTTTTTTTTTTCTTCCCCTAACTTTCGCGATTCCTCCCCGTGAAAAAATGCAGCAATTTTCTAAAAAAAATTCAAGTATGCATACAGCAGGGTTCGAACCTGCGTCCCATCACTGAGAATAGAACTTGAGTCTACCGCCTTGGACCACTCGGCCATGTATGCTTTTTGATTCGGATCAGCCGGAATCCTCACAGTAACATCAAGACAATTGCAGCAGTCAATCAGTGGGACGAGGATAAGGTTGTGAAATTTTAAAGCAGCAGCAACGTAATTGGTAAAGTGCTTAAGTATTCATTCACTTTCGTGTGGTCAATTGTATAAAAGGTTGCTATGAAATTTTAAAAGTGGTAATTCTTAAAGATAGAGAGACTAGCTATTTCAAAGTAATAATCGAATCGGTGTATCATTTTCTTGTACTATTGTTAACTAAAAATAATACTACCACATCTTCCATAGTGTAATGATAGATACCCACTAATTTGCATCTCTGTAGAGAAGAAATAAATTCACAACATCCAATATCATGTTTGATCGTAGTGAAAGCTAGAAGAAAGGGATTGATAAGAAGAGCATTGAAAGAGAGCGATTGTAGAGAGTTTTCAACGTCGGTCATCTGAATAAACTGTATAATCCATTTCAAATAGGCTTTTGTAGTTTTGTCCTCCTCATCGAGAATAATTGATACTACTCTACGAATTAGTGTATATGGTAATTGATCTAAGTGACCCGGAAACAGTGTGAACTGACTCAAGACATCGGTAAGTTATAAAGGGAGATTCTAAACAATTACACCATTGAGTACAGATACCCAGTCCGTAAAATACCGACCCGCAACAATAAGAGTACATAATATCACTGCTTCGTATGGCAATATATGTGCCGACTGAATTTATACCTATTTCATTTTAATTACTCACTATTCACAACCGTTATCGGATATCATCTTGTGAGACCGGTTGTTGAACAGTATCTAAGCAGATGTATTAAACCTGTTTGGTCAAGGAGCAATGTCAATACAAAAGGTTTCCTTGTTTGTAAAGTTTAATTAATTGGTACGATTGCTAGCCCCCAAATATAATGTTACCTTTTTCAATTTAGTTGTAATTTTCCAAATGTTCATGGGAAGGTAACTTGTCTTTGAGAAATTATCAAGAGGTGAATTTAATTCTGTTGAGACGACGATACACACAAGTTTGTTTTCAGATAAGGTAATCTATACCAGGTCGCGTGATTAACATATTATGCATATTCATAGATAACATGTGTTTCAGGTGATCTCCGAGATAAGAAATCTGGTAACAGTACTGGGACTAATCTCACGTATTGATGTAACTAGTGGCGGATATATCCATATTATAGTTGGACAACTGTGTGGTTATAACATAAGATATTGAAAACATTGTCTAATGTAAGCAACAATTAAAAACTCTTGAAGAGATTTTACAATATTGTGAGAAGTTTCAGATATTGATGATAATATCTAATGTTATATTTATGATGGGCATGACGAATTACGTGGTGATAAAGCGTAGTATAAGATTACAACACTTTTACTGATTTTAAGAGATGTCCTTGAATGATATAAAGTTAAGGTTCTCAAAAGAAGAAAATCCACAATCTGACACTGAAGTGTATAATAACGTGACTAAATTGATCAAATCAAAAGCATCCATTTATTTGCATTCAATGCTGCAATCTATGTTGAGATAAAGTAGTCTATAATTTATATCACGTGATATATAGGGTGCAGGAATATTCAAGTTAGATATTGGTGGCAGATTCTATATTAATAGAGTCCGACACAACTCTAGCACACAAGTTTTATTGGTATTAATATCAGTAAATCTGTCTATGTTGAACCTGAGCAACTATGTAATGATCACATATGATGTTAAAAATGCCGTCTGACCTAAGTTAGAATGATTAGGTCCTAAATGACAGGATCCTGCAGATAGATCTCAGTAACGTTGCCACATGTTATCATTTATTCTATTTATTACCATTTTGTGTTGATGATAGGAAGATCTATATTCTCGGTCACAGTATATGCAAATTCAGAACTTTAGACCTCAATAAAATACTTGGAATATCCAAATAACAATATGCAACCAAGAATATCTTCAGTCTAAAATACTGAATTACCTATTGTTTTTGAGCTATAAATCATTATTTTTGGATCAGAAAAGGTTGTCTGGCCATAGATAGCAGCATCCTGGAGTCATTAAAAGATCGACAAAAAAATGAGACTTTGAATTGATTGGGAGAAAATAACTCTGTTTACCACGATGTTTTCCACAATCATCCTAAATTGTTATTATCGAATTCAATCTCAAGAGTACAAAAGTTTCTCTATGCTCTTCTTAAGAGTCTTTTCAGTGTTACTTAGGTTATACAATTTTTTAATATCTTATATAATAAGAATACAGTGGCTCATTCACAACATGGATAGATCCGCTGATATCTATACAAGCAACATAGGGATATCATTAATCTATCCCAAAATATTATACTGAAATGCTTTTCTTGCATATATTGTGTGACCTAAGATATGGACTACCTTTTCTTAATAATAATCCCTTTCAATTGAACTTTAGTAAGAGAATAGACTTCCAGGTTTACTAACTTTAGTGTCAGTCCGATATCATAAGTTGCGCAACAGCTACTGGATTTCTCAGAGTAGCAGCTTCCGCGAAGTATGTAAATTTCGGACCTGTCTAAAGCATTAATTCATCGCTGATTATTTTAAGTTCTTAATGATATGCTTATATATATGAATCCATGGAATAAATCATGGGACCTAATATATATAGATTATTTTTCCCCAACCGATACGAATAATCCCATGAATATCAGATAGCTTTCGGACTAAAAAGCTATTTAAGAAATATTTAAATAAATGCTTTTACGCGAGTTACAAGTAATTCTTTATGATTTGTGGTTTTTTATATGACTTTATGTTCTACAATGAAGAGAGCCTTATATACTTGTACTCTTATATATAATAATCACACAGTTGCTCAGGTTCAACATGGACAGATTTACTGATATTAGTACCAATAAGACTTGTGTGGTCGAGCTATGTCGTAGACTCTATTAATAGATAATCTGCCACCAATATCTAACTTGAATATTCCTGCACCCTATATATCACGTGATATAAATTATAGACTACCTTATCTTTTCAGTCCAAAACCCAGATAGTCTTGCGACACTATTTATTCCAACCTTTATCAAAGTGGAGTAATTGCTGTCATATTTTTGGAGGAGATGTTGATATACTGACCACCAAGTGGTATCACAATGTGATATCTACATTAAAATTCTGCCACCACGATGGAAAGACAATATTGAGAACTTGAAGTGAGTAAGAATATGCTGAGCAAGATATAGTGTATTGAATATGGAGTTTCAATTCTTGATAGATACCACTGTTGTACGTAAATATTGAAAGAAAGCAGCTTAACCTGTCTACATTATATAAAGAATTAAGCCTCATTCAATTATATTTATCCCCATCAAGTTTACACCTAGACAAACAAGTACGTCGGTTAGCAAAAGATAATATGTCTGAATGACCTCATGTCAGAAAAGTTTGCAATTGTTTGGTTGGCTGCTCATTCGTATGATTTCATCGGATAACTTCGTACCCACTGATTAGGTCAAAAAGTATCAGTCCACCAGTAGGTGCATTCAAAAATTGCTTTGCTCGCCATTTCCACTACGTCGTAGGCCCTAATCGAAAAAAATCGTAAGGAATTGAAAGACGCACTACGATCAACTGATTAGAGAAAGACTCCTTACGCGACTGCAATTAGGAGTTGACTAATCTTCACATTTCTTTAACATTAGTATTGAAGTTAAATGATGTGTCCGACAGGATGATCTGAAGTGTTATCCCTTAAGGAGCTTCTTACTGTGCTACGGTTAGACATTATTTCTACTATTTTAAGTACTAACCACACAGTTGTTCGAGCACAATTTGGACATACCCACCGATATTTATTTATACAAGCAACTCGAGGTTAATCTCACTACATGTCAATATCTCAATGAAGAGTAAATAATTTCCTGAATTCGTTCTAGATGTTGCAATAGAGATGAGATGGTCAACCAAATACAATGTGAATTGTGCTGACCCCTCTCCCCCCATTCGTATTTATATGTAATTTATCTTTAGCACTCTGTTGCATTTCTCTCTATAGGACACTGCTGATATAAGGTCCATCACATTAATTATGCAAGTTGAACATTTCAGGAGGATCGATATCCACCTACTCAAATCTAAAATAGTATGTCTAGCTCACCTGACGAATATGTTTGAAATACCGGTGAACTTTTCATGTCGGAATTGAACCATTGTTATAACATTCGAGATAGGATAGGAGTATTTTTCTCTTTGTGAAAATAATAAAATGCTTCCTGAACGAAGGATTTCGCATCCCTTCAAGGGGAAAGAATTTAAATATTTTACGAACCTGTAACGAGTGAAGATTAAAAATCTAAAACTCACTTTTCAGTAGAGTTCATTGTTTCAGTTTCTGCCTGATCTTCTGGACTCGTAGTTATTGTGTGACCTGAGGTGTGTAGATCACTTTAGTTCAGCTAAAGAAGGTAGGTATATCAACTTTTAGTATAGAAGATTGTAGAGATCTCGTTTTACTTCAACGACTTTCACAATGGAAGATGTAATAAGCAAAGGCCAATTTTTATCCAATTTTTATCCACTTTTTAAAGGTAGACTACGAAAGGTATCCAAATTTATAATTCTTTCAGATAGTTTATTTATGAATTTGATGTACTTTAACATCATTGGCAAGATGGCTACGAGATCTGTAAAACTCTCTCTCTCTCCTAAAGGACCTTTTAATTGTTACTAAAGTCAGACAATGTTTCTAATATCTTGTATAGTAACCATACAGTGGTTTGTTCACAACATTGGCAGATCCATTGGTATTGATAACAATACCTGACATCATTCTCAGTGTAGTGTTTGTCTTGGCGATGACCAAAAATATTTGGCATGCGTGTTCTTGGATCCATTGCGTAAATCATGTCACCTAAGCTATATGCTTATTATCTCAATATTTGATGTCAGATAACATCCTAATGAACATAAATTAGGAAGGAAAGTCTTCAGATCCAACAAACTTACGAACAGGTCAAGTTTACAATATGATAACTAGGAAGTGATAAGCCAGCCACATCATATGGGAGTTAATATGCAAGGTGAGAGTATTCAACCTTCTGTATAAGGCGCATATCGAATAACTATTAACTCATAAACCTGAACAACTACTTCAAAATACCAGAATAATCAGGTGTGTTTGGATGAACACTATATTGGAATTGTTTTCTTTTACCTAACATGACACAGAATTTGTGTATCGAGTAATAATATTGCAGATTATGTTTATCTCTCGTTTAGATGTTGGTAGAAAAATAGTTAGACTAAACATTAGATCTGTTGAGATAAGGTAGTCATGCATTAGATCCAGATTTAAGAGGTTGAGGTGTGAGGTGTGAGGCTGGTGAAACCCGGAATGGTTGATAAGATCTCCGATAATAAAGTACTATATAAGTGTACTTTAGACGATAGGAAAGAGTGGAGGATTTAGGTTTAATAAGTCGTTATATTATTTCTGAATTAAATACCAACACTATGTCAAACGATTCAGCTACTCTTATGGAAAAGCTTCAACAAGATCGAATATCCTATATAATAATTTCCCAGTTATTCGTTCACGATATGGAAATACATATACTACTTCATGTGTGCGGAATATAATAAACTACCTTATCTCTACTGAATCAGACTGCTCGAGTAAACCAAATAAATGTCCCTTGGAAAGTAATCTGGTGGACTCATTAAACAAGATGAGAAGGAATGTACTCCGTCAATTACTTGACAAGTAGTCGTCTTACCTGGATAATAACATAATAATGGTATCTCTCAAGGACTGTATTATTCAGTAGAGATCAGGTAGTCTATATTTTCTATCACGTTATATATGAGTGCAGAAATGTTCAAGCTCCATATTAATGATAGACCCCATATTGGTTGCATCTGTGCCTAGATTATATTCCGCACACATGAAGTAGTATATGTATTTGTGGATATTTTCATATCGTGAACGAACAACTGGGAAATTTATACATAAGATATTATATATAATGTTTAGCCCAACTAACAATCAAAAGTTCCTTAAGGATAGAGTTTTATACCTTCTACTTGAATTTGTCAGAATTGCTCCATCTAATCCAATGGGTATAGAACAGATGAACAGATGGTAAACCATACATAATCAACTCCTTCAACGGTTTGTTGAGATAAGGATGCCTATACGGTAACAGTAAGTCATATGATGCATGCGAGAAACGAATTACAACAAGTTGTAGCTATAAAAATATCGATATAAAAATCTGAGTTTGTTCATATTATAGTTGAACAATTATGCTGTGATTAAATTCGATATAAGATTATATCCTTCTCGATAAATAGTAAAAGATTTCCCTGAACGATATCTTAAAAGAAAGCTCTACAAAAACTGTCATATGCATTTATCTTTTACATAAGATCTAGATTCTTTTATCTAGTCAAGACCTGTTTTTTCTTTCTTTGTTTAAGCCTGTTGAAGCTTTTCCATCATAATAGCTGAATTATTAGACATAATATTGGTATTTAAATTAGAAATAATATAACTACTTGTTAAACCTAAATCCTCCACTCCTTCCTTTCATCTACAGAGTACTTAAATAGTATTCTGTATGTTTCAGATCATGGGGTGATCTCTAACGAAGTATGACCATCTTGTTTCAGATTAAGATTTTAGTCTGAGCCTCACACCTTTTAAATCTGGATCTGATGCATGACTACCTTATCTCAACATAGCCTTTGTTTAAGTTTTATCCTCAATTGCTTACATTAAACATATTAGGGATATTTTGACTAGTTTAATATCATAAGGAAATTTCCTTTTCTTCATGTAAAATTTTAAGAACATATCTGCACTGAATGCTCTTGGCTAGTTTTTCTTATGGATCCATACTCGTACCAGATAGTGAGCTTTTCTTCAGTAACAATATGATCAATGTTGTTATGTGACCAGCGCATTATTAATGTTGGCAAATTTGCATTTGTTTACACTTCACTGCGTTTCATAACCTGGATGCTGAGAACCTCGCAAGTCAGGTAGGTCCAATGATCGTCAGAGATGTTGAGTTAAGATACTCTATATAGCTAGCTGGTCAGGTGACAACCACGGCGTGAACGAACATGCATACCGAATGGTACTGATAATTACCTAGACACAAGGAAAGGCTACACAAGCGAGATGTATCTCAAGTATTTGTATAAACGCCAATAGATCCATCCGCTATGTATTTGAACGCCTGTGAGGTTATGACATAAAAATTTGTTGAAGCTTTTCCATAATAATAGATCATAAAGTGACCTCTCATAATGCATGACCATCTTATATCAATACAGATTTTTCCCCGAGCCTCACACCTTTAAAATCTGGATCCAATGCATGACTACCTTATCTCAACAAAATTAGAACTGTCGTCTAACCTTACTAACGAGAAGCTCCTCTGGGACATATTTTCACAGTGATGATACGTAGACTTTCCTGGACAATAAAAATTGCGACTGAAATCTTCATGTTCTCCAGAACGATATAAGCTATCCTCCTTACACCTGATTACGTTAACAAATAGAAGCATTATATAATCATCACAAGAAAAATAGGAAGGTAAAAAAAATTTCTGAAGTTAAAAAGTTAAAAAAATCTCCGAAACCGGGAATTGAACCCGGGTCTCCCGCGTGACAAGCGAGAATTCTAACCACTAAACTATCTCGGATATTTGTTGAACATGTAGAGATCTAGACTTAGTTAATTATCAGAATAGATGTTCAACCTAATGTTACGGACTGCAAATTATTCTGAATATTCTCGTTCTATTGGTTGGTATTCATCTACTCGAGAATATCATAACCCTTATATCACGGAGTAGTAAATGTGAAATTTGGTCATTAATATATATATGTTTGTCTTTACTCCATACACTAACTATTCCGATTTAATTATCTTTAATCTTTAAATTTGAACTACTTTGAGAGAAGTTTTCCTAACTGGGCAAGTCAAGTAATTACAAGATAATTGAATGACCGTAAACGAGAAACCAATCAAGATAGACCACTCATAATTGTCGAAGGAGCTCACTTTCTCTATACGTTAGCTTTTTAGGAGATAACGGTATATCTCTCGCGAATTATTGTGTGCCACATTCTTTTTCTGTCAGTCTTCATACCACAATGAATCGGGGTAATGATCTACCTGCGATGACGGATAAGGAATACACACTTGCAAACTTCCTCGCTTTTCTCTGTGCAAGTTTCGTTTCTGTCGCACTTGCAGTGTTTCTCGCAACGACTCAAACCTATTTTATCACAGATGTTCTTCAAATCGGTGACAATGTTGGTAATTACATCGGAACACTAGGTCTATTCGACGAACTTCTTTCTATGGCTCTTGTGCCATTTATAGGTGCTCTCGTGGATAGGGTGGGATCAAGGGTCATTGTATCCTTAGGGTTCTTCATATGCGGCTGTAGCTTATTTGGTTTTGCTCACTTTGTGAGAGATAATGTGATCCCACAGATGCTTATCTGGAGGCTTCTTTTCTCTGTTGGATTAACATCATCTCTGGGAATTTTGACTGTCATGGTTTTCGAAATGAACCACTCTCACTTCAATCCACAAAACATTTTTCACAGATTTCGCAAGGAGTATTCCTCTACTAATGAAGGGTCCTCACATTTTGATACTAACTGTGAGCCACACAACTCAATTGAGAACCATAGCTCGCCAGCAATGTTGACGAACATCGATGAACTTAACCGTGAACGTAAGGATGGTAAAAAAGTTTCTTACATGGGAACGATGAGCGGTCTAGGTGCTGTTTTTGCTGTTACAGTTTTACTTCGTCTTCCAATTTATTATGGAAGATCTCAGCCTGCTGGAGCTGCATTGAGGAGTTCATACTCAACGGTTGGATTTATGGCCTTACTATCTTCGATTTTCATGTTCTTTTTTGCTTTTAAAGGGGATAATGATATAAGCTTAAGACACCAAAATGGCATATTCACAGAAGCATTAGACGATGACGCAGAGTCTTTAGATAATGCCAGCTTAATTGAAGAGCGCCCTACAGAGCTGCCCGAGATCCAGGAAAATGAGAGTTATTTTCGGTCTCTCAAGACCGGTTTTAAATTATCGATGAGTGATCCTGCCATACTGATTGCTTATTTGAGCGGGTTTATGTCCCGCTGCATTACTATATCGGTGACTTTATATGTTCCCTTCTACATCAACAGGTACTTCAAAAGTTCGGGAAAGTGTACGACTGGCTTGAGTGACAAGATCGACTGTCCACAATCGTACATCCTCTCTTCGATCTTAACTGGTATCGCCAATTTATGTGGACTTCTTCTAGCACCAGTTTCAGGAATTTTGGTGGACAGAATCAACAACTATACCTATCTGCTTGGCTTTGCATCAGCCATATCAGGAATAGGGTTTTTGTCAATTTGTGTTGTTTCTACGCCTGATCAAAGTACACTCATATATTTGTCAGTGGCATTAATGGGATTCTCACAGATCATGTTCATCATCATTTCTATGTCAATGCTGTCCAATATCACATCTAAAGAAATGTACATCCATCGAAAGGGTTCAATCTCTGGTGTTTTCGCTTTTGTTGGTGGGATAGGAATAATTTTCACTTCATATTTCGGAGGACTGCTTGGTGACATGAATGCAAAATTTCCATTCGGATTAAACGTTATACTAAGTATTGCTACTGGAGCACTACTTATGTTTACTGCAATCGACAGAACAGAACAGACTTTGAAGTTAAAGCGGTTATCTGCTCGTATTAAATCAACAAAAGTGGGGAGATTATTTTATCGCTATGATTCGCCTACTATATAGGTCAATGAGCATTATGATATTGTATATGAATGGTGCAAATATCTGTCAACTGTAATCATGTAGCTGAGACAACGGAAGTACCTTCTTGGAACCTAACTTTAAATAGTCTATTGGCATTGGTAAACATACCTTCTTTCAATGACACCACAATAAACTGCGAGCCTTTGAATCTCGTTTTAATCAAGTGACCGATATTTTGGGTATGGCTCAGATCAAGTGCGGCATCCACCTCGTCTAATATATACATCGGAGCTGGTTTGAACTGAAGCAGCGACAAAATGAGCGAGAGGGCAACCAAAGACCTTTGTCCACCCGACAATTCAACCAGAGATTCTTTCCACACGTTTCCTAACTTGACACGAACTTCTAGTCCTTTCATGACATTTTGAGGATCAGTAAGAACCAATTTCGCGTATGCCTGCGGAAGGAGATCCGCAAATATCTGTCCAAAATCGTCGGAAACCTTTTGGTAGGTCTTGAGCAGCTCTGTCTTTTTGTAGTTGTCAAGTTTGAGTATGGTCTCCTCTATCTTTGCTTTGTCCTTGTTGATCTGCTTGATTTTTGACTTTAGGGAGTTCTCGTGCTTCTCATGTTGTTCAATCTGTGCCATGATATTACTATTAATTCCTTTCTTTTTCATGGATTGAAGGCGAGCCTTCAATTGTTCAATTCTCTTGTGACAGTCCTCCAAGTTTATATTAGGGTACTGTTCTAAGACTTGATTCAAAAGCTTGTTATCAGTAACCCAATCCAACTCCCTCACAATATTCTCAACAGTTTGTTTATAAGATTTCAGAAGCTCTGTCTGAGATGAGAGTACATCTTGTTGCTTTCTCACAGCCAAGTCTAGGTTGTTGGAATCACGTCTTTTCTCATTTAATGTCTGTGTCATCTCTTGTAATTCCTCATTTATTCCCAGCATTTTAGACCTTTCCTTTTCTATCAAATCTCTTGTATTGCTGAGGTTGTTATCCAACTGTTGGAGGTCCAGATCTAATGCTTTTATCTCCTCTTCCAAACTCCTTTGCACTAATTCAGCATCTTTGATTTGTTGCTCAATTGATTCAAAGTCAGTATCTCTCTCATCTTGTTCTATTTGAAACTGTTGTAAGTTTTTACGGTCAATTTTAAGGAGCATCTCATTTTCTTTGATCTCCACCATAAGGCCCTCAATTTCCTTTTTCAGCTCATTCAATTTTGCCTCTCCGTTCAAATCGAAATCTTTGAGATCGTTTTCCAGATGATCAATTTCGGATTGAACATGTTGGCCCTCTGAATGCAGGTCATCAATAGATTTCTGTAAATCCAGGATTTCTGATTTGTCTTTTTCAACTTTCTGAAGCAATTTTGCAGACTCTGATTGCTCGAGCTGCCTGAGGATCATTGATTTTTGGTGAGATTCGAGATTCAACTTATGTTGAATGGCTTCTGTTTCTTTACTGATCGATTCTTGCTCGGTTATCAATTGTCGAAGTTGATTCAGTTCCAATTCCAGTTTAGCCTTGGAACTTTTCATATCCTCTAATTGAGTAAATGCAGCTAGTAACGAACTTGAATTTTTACGGGAGCCACCTGATAGCCTTCCCTCTGGATCATAGTAATCACCATCCAATGTAATAGAAGCTATACGAACATTTGGATCAAAAGTGACTCTTTTGGCGGTCTCGGGATCATCACAAATCAGACGACTTCCAAAGATGAACTCCATTGCCTTAGCGAATTGATTGTCATATTTGATAAGATTGAGTGCAAGCTCGACTTTCCCTGGCGCAAGAGATTTTGCTGCATTCAAAGCTTTGTCATCTATGGTACGGGCTTGAATTCGATTGAGGGGTATAATTGTCACACGTTTTCTTAATTTCCCCTTCTCCAACAATTCAGAACCAGCTCTTTCTGTATCAACAACGACATTGTAAAGTCTTCCACCGGCACAAACTTCTATAGCATCCGATGACTTCAAATTTGATTGTGGTAAAGAAAATAACTCCCCTATGAGACCCTTGATTGAGGTGGGCGATATGGATAAGCTTGTGGGATCGAACTCAAAACAAAGATTAGGATATTTTCGGTAGAGGTCAGCAATACGTTGACGAAGCTGTCCCAATGATTGTTGTAAACTACGCTCATGGGATTTTAACTCCTTGAGCTTTGTAGCACTGAACCCCACCTTCTCAAGCTCCAACGTTAATCTCGAACAGATATTTGTTTTATCATCCAAAGTTGCTTGCAATGTCTTACAGGCATCCTCTGCAGAGCTAATTTGCAAATGTTTTGATCTTACGCCGTTTTCTAAATGATGAATCTTTAACTTATTTTTTTCAATTGAGACGTTGATTGCGGATAATTTTTGTTTTGAGTTTTGGAGCTGCACCACATATCCTCCATTGGAAGCCCCTCCTGAAGATACACCAATTGAGAGATCTGACAGAAGGTCTTCCTTCTGTCTGAGTTTCTTAGATAAAGCATCAAGTGTCTGTTTTCTCTTATTGAAGACACTCTCTAGTGAAGTCAATTGACGACTATCTTCCTTTGACGGTTTGGTTCGATTGGCAATACGTCGCGTGAGATCCTTTAATTTCTCCCTCTCATCATTGAGAATTTGTATCTTGAGATCTTTAGCAGTTGTCGCTCTTGTCAAGGAGTTAGTTAAATCAGTTTCGGAAATTTCCAATTCTTTTAAAACGTTTCCTTTGCCTATCTCATTTTGTTTGCGGTTTCGCATCAGTTTCAAGTCTTCATCGAGATGATGAATCTCGCTCTCTAACAATTTCGATTTGTCTGCCAGTGCAAGGTATTTGGCCGTCTCTTCTTCAACTAAAACCTCTTGAGCTTTCAGCTTTTGATGGTACAACTTGTAATCGTGCGCTGCAACTGCCTTGGACAATGTTTCCAGTTCAATTATTATGTCTTGGTATTCTATAACAATACGCTTTTGTTCGCGGAGCTGTCGAAGTTTGGGCTCCACTTCTTCAATCAACAAATTTTCGGTGGAATCCAACTTGATATTTTTCTTTGCCATCACCCTCTCCGCCTTTTCACGCTGTCCTTCGTACATCTTTGTTCCTGCTGCCTCTTCAATAAGTCCTAATATCTCAGTAGGCTTCATGTTAAGCATTTTAGTGATTTTACCCTGCATGATCAGAAAGTTAGGGTTGTTGATATTAAGCTGGACAGACTGGAATAGATTTAATATCTGCACTTGTTGGACCTTATGTCCATTAATCAAGTATTTAGAAGCACCGCCTAACATGACTTGACGTGAAATACTGATTTTTGGATATTGTTCGAAACCAATTGGGGATTTTGATTTGTCAGTGTTGTCGAAAGTGATAGTTACTGAAGCTTTCGAAACACCTGCTTGTCCACGTTTATATATGAGATCTTGCAAATTTGCAGCCCTCACTGTAGACATACTCGATATACCAAGAACAAAGCAAATAGCATCTAAGATATTAGATTTCCCTGATCCGTTCAATCCTGTGATTGCATTGAACTGAGGATCCCAAGAGGAGATAACAGTTCTCACAGCATATGACTTGAATCCATCTAAAACTAGTTCTTCTACTCTCATTTTCTATCCAAGAGAGAAAGAATGTCTGTAATGACTTAGAAGGTAGCTGAAGTTAGGTCTGACGCGTGAGTCTTAAAAGTGGTTTTGTTTATGTTTTGGATCTACTTTTTGATAAATACACACCACGCAAGATTTTGAACATATTTTCAAATTTCCCCACGAAACGGTCCGTGCGAATCCTATGGTAGAAGGGGAGATCAATCAAACTGGGACATCCAAATTTATGTGGGGGTCGGGTGAAGGGGCACATATATCAAACACTCCTGAAAACTCAAAAGAAGCTGACAGAGTTCTGACTTTGATGTTGCCCATGGCGAAAGAACACACTGCTGTCGGATGAACAATGAAGTAAACTACTTACCAAAGAGAGGGGAATTCTTGGTACCTATTTCTCGAATTGATGGGTTGCAAAAAAAACCAATTTTGCTAGAACGTATTTTAATTACTCTCTACCCGCAAACAAAAATTAAAACTTACCGAATCTGCTGGTAATATGGCCCGAAGACATTCAGAACCTAGGGATCTCGCTTCTACCTATTTTGGAGTCAATGTTGTTCACGCAATTCAGCAGTCCTTAAACATGCAGAAACCACTGTTAATTCTCATTGAGGATCAAAGCAGCCGGGCGAGAGTCTGGGAGGCGGAGATGTTTGGATCCAATTTGTCTACCGTCAATCGCAAGCTACTTGAGGAAGAAACTATTGGTTTACGTATAGGGAAACCTTCTACGGAGTTTGATTTATTTGTCGGAGCATTCCCTCATGAAGCCGATATCCGCCCGCCCTCTCTTCTAGCTATATTTCAAGGTGCTATAACACACAAGTTTACGGAGTTCACCACCGCTCACGCCATAAATCAATTACTGGAAGAGATTCATTTGAAGAAGTCCTCCCAAGAAAGTACAGATACCCCACACCCACAGTCAAGTGACGACACTAATCAGACGATGAAAGATCAGTCAAAGTCCAATGAAACATGGAAAAAAGAAAAAGCAAGTGATACTAATAAAGCGGCAGACGGAAGATCCACGGAGAGTAATAAATCGAACCTCCTTTGGCACAAGCATAGGGCAGAAAAGGAGAAGCAAAGAATTTTAAATCTTGCAAGGCTAGATAGGGAAGAGAAAAAGATTGAGCTTGCCTCAAGAATTTCAACCTCACGGATGAAAACAACCAGGACAGAGACCTGTGATTTACAAGGAAACCCATCTGAATGTTTGGTTCAAGTGAAGCTCATAGACGGCGATTTAAAACGTTTGAAATTTCCTAAAAGTAACAGGTTATCTGCAATTCGCCACTACATTCTTGAAAATCATAAAGAATATCAGCAAATACCTTTCCACTTTTACAGGGCAACAGATCGGGTCACATTTTCGCATGGAGATGAAAATTCAACTTTAGAGTTCCTCCAGTTGAACAGATGCACGTTGATTATTAAACCTGTTGACCCTACAGAGATAAATCATGAATTTGATAATACGGGTGGAAATTCAATGTTTAAATGGATAAGGAATAAGATAGGATCAATATTGTGGGGGAGCACTCAAGACCAAGAAGCTAGCGAACGTCATGAAACTGGCTTGGAAACTGTTGGGTCTTCTATCAGTGAGTTTGGGGCGGCCCGGACGGCCAATATACACTTGTCACATTCAGAACCTGATTCCGATATCGATACAGAATCCAACTCACCAGAATCGAGATCTTTGACATCAAGGTCTTCTTCACCATATGAGCCATCTCTTAATATTTCATCTTCAGATTCTAACTTTGACATCCATGGCACGAACAATGCGAACTTTATTTCCAGCCCTCATCATATTACAGCGAATGTACAAAGGCAACCACACCCTCGATTGAACTCCATTGGAATGAACGCGTCAGCTTCATCATCCAAGAATAAACTTGTTGAAACTCAAGATCGCAAAAGAGAAGTTTCCAATGGTAACTTCATTAACATTGAGGATAGCAACGAAGAAGCTAATAAATTTATCGGGTAAAAAATACACTCTTTTTATTTTATCAACAAAATTAGTAAAGAGAATACAAAAGTAACAGCAAACAGCACGTCTGAAAAATTTTCTATGGTCCTCCACAGCACTCCTCCATACAGAAGCAGGCAAGAAGAGCTGCTAAACATCCTCCGTAGCACCCATAACCACCATTGTCTTTAGGAGGTTGTTGTTGTTGCACATACATTGGCTGTTGCTGAGGTTGATAATAACCTCCTTGTTGAGGTGGATAACCTCCTTGTTGCTGTTGTGGATAACCTCCTTGTTGCTGATAGTATCCCTGACGAAGTTAGTATTTAGTGTTGTAAAAGCAGCATGGTTACTGAGCCAGTGGAACTGGGCAACAATTTGTCACTTCTAAATTTACACCTCCTTTAAAGTGGTGAATTCTGATGCACAAGTTCCTAGTAAAACTGCATATATTTTGAGAAAATGAAATGACTTACCTGATTGTTCATCGTTGTTTGTAGTGAAACTATTGAATTAAGCTAAAAAGTTGACTGCAAGGCAGAAAAGAAAAATTTATGAAACAGAGTATATATATGAATTTCATCTTAAATGCCTAGTTGTTAAAAAATATGGCTGTGCTACATAAAATATTCGGTTTTTAGAACCAGAAAATTAACTTCGGTGAATTCTCATAAGCGTGTTGCAGATTTAATATTATATATGCTTGTTCGATGCATTTGTGTTCTCATCTATCTATAAGAATGGTAACAAAGTAAGTTGGAGGAAATCTATGTTTCCCGAATCTTGAAATACAATTACTGGAGCTCATAAAAATAAGTGTGCGGCTTAGTGTGATTATTGCAACAACTGATCCCTGTAGTGAGCTTGTTGATTGATATGTTTAGCAGCCCTTCTATCATTCAGATCTTTGGATTTTTCTTGTCTTGCCCAAGCTCTCTTTTGAGTTTGTAGCTCTTTACGGTCAACCTTTTGAACAAAATGTCGAGTTTCGGCTGCCACCAGTGTTCCCTGACCTTCTGTGAGCTCTCTCTCTGGTTTTAAGTTCTGTCTGTAATACCTCATTAAGGACCTGTGTCCAGCAATCTGTCCACCTGGTAAATGTAACTCGAATCCATTAGTGTACAAGTGATCCTCATCAAAAGAGGAGTCATCGTCACCGTCACTATCCTCGGTACCAGAAACATCTTCCCAATCATCATCATTACCACCTGCAGCGGTAGAATCGGCATATGAAGACTCAAAGTCGTAAAATTGGGAAATCTCAAGCTTTTCATCAACAGTTTCGTATGGAATCTTACAATGACCTTTGGCAACCATATGTTGACGAACACTTTCTATGTTGCGACCCTGAAAGTTGCATGATAAGCATATATTTCCCAACCCAATTTTTTCAGATAGATAACCGATCAGACCAGCCTTGTCGACGAGATATGTAATTTCTGGAATATAGAGGCCATGATGTTTAAACATGTGAATTGTATTATCATCCAGCGATGGAGAGGATGTGCCACAGAACATGCATGTATCAAGAGGTATATCAACTTTGTTCTTTAACTTTTCCTGCATTAGTTGCTCCAACTTATCAGCTTCATCAAGCTCTTCAGAAGGATTATCTTCGACAATTTCACTTAACTCAGCTTTGTTAGAAACTCTTGGAAATAAAGCGCTCTCTGAATCATAATCTTTGAAATTTGAATCTGTAACCAATGGTATAGAAGGTTCTTGCATCCTTTGTCTTGCAAGCTCAAGTAACTGTCTTTTTCTTTCTAGCAAAGCTTCCTTTTCTCTTCTTCGTTGTTCTTTCTTCGTCAGTTGTTTAACATTACTAGTTGTAGAGGATCTCTCTTTATCTTGAGCGTCATTATCAATAGATAGACTCGATACTTTCTCATTGAAGAGTTGTTCAGTAATTGGAGGTAGTTGCGAGACCCTTCTTTTTAAATTGTACCTATGCCAATCAGATTTCATATGACCTCTCTGAGCCTCGGACTCAGAAAATGCTAAAGAGCACGAGTTGCATGTATACACTGGCTTCGACATGAAATGGATTTTGAATTAAACCTCGAATAAATTGAATCAAAACCTAATAAATTTTTTTCTAAAATTTTTTTGTGACACAGCCAATTAATTAAATAGAGTTGGATCAATAAATATCATTGACCGAAATAGAAGTTATAGATATTTCAACTCACTAACTTTCAGATTACAGCATATGTTTCTATTGGTATCAATTAGCCAAATTGAACCGTGATCGAAAAGAGTACCAAGAAAAGTCAAACGTATTTAAATACTTGTCATGAAAAAGCTCATTGTTTGTATCTTGGACAACCTTTAGAACCCTGGATCTAATATAAGACAATACTCAAATATGAAAACTAAATTTTGATAAAGAGAAATGGAGTCCAGAGTTCATGAAGATATAGATAAACGCACTATTAGAATGTTTCACCCTTAGAGCTCTTGGCAGTGCACATCTTTACACCGCGTACTACTTCTAACCCCGCTTTCATCTTAAGGAAGAGAGAGGCAGAGGAGGGGTACGACTTATGCTAAAACTACCAGCCCAAGTACTTTAACCATCATTTCCCCATTGATGTTCAATCAATTGGTGTATGCAAGGCTTATCGACAGAAAATCTTCCAGAAAACGTACATGTAGCTAGCCTTAAATTAAGTTTTTCCGATAAGTGCTGATAACCACACATACATGTGTACAACTGCGATTTTACTCTGAATAGAGTTTGAGTTCCACCAATGGCTGACATCTACACACTAAAGTAGGATATGTTAAGTGAAGAAGTTGTGAACATATCTCTACCCCACTTAGAGTTGTAAACTTAAGTAACCCCGCTCGCAGTTTTCTGTTAATTCCACAAATAATAGAAAACAGCCAGGTCTTCTCAATGTATGCTTTGCAAATGCAGATATAAGAACTACGCAATGCAGGTGTAGACCTTTTCTCAACAAAAAAGAAATAAATGAGGAGTAATCGAGTATTTCGGACTAATCGATGCATCCTTAAAATCTCACCTGTCCGGGATCTTACTCCGGCCTGCAAAAAAATAAACACATAAATCATATTTTATGTAGTCGAATCTTCAGTTGTACCATGTACACGAAATCGGAGCTAACTGTAGCATACTTAGTAAACTTGAACACCTGCTGTGACACTATTGCACCACCGCCTCCCGGAGAGTGCGTCAAATTAATTCTGATCGGACTTCGAAAAAACTCCACTCACAGATCACGGAACGAGGCACGAAAAAAAAATCTTATTGTTGGGAATAATAGGAGAAATGAAAAGGTGGTCAGCGCAAATAAATAACCCAAACCTGCTCAATAATATCCGTTATATGAATAATTGAGTCACCTCCTCGCTTGCTGATTTGAGACTGTGTATATTCTTACATTCAACGGTGGACTTCGGATCAATATCAAAAGCGCCATCAGGTTATTCTTACAAAATCTTAATTGTTGAACTTGACAGTGAAGTCACCCCACTCTTTGTTTAAATCGCCAAATTTGAATATTTAACCTTCTGATTCAAATATAATTTCACAAGGCCCCAATTGTATCATCTATGAATATCAAACAAGAACTCACCGATGAGGAATTGGCATTCGCTCAAAAGCAGAAGACAATCGACTCTCGAAATCTGTTAAATACAAGCAAATCTTCCTCACCAAGTGATGCATCAAATAGCTTCCCTCAAAGATTTTCAAATTCCCACGGGTCATCTTCATCAAGCTCTTATGTTCATCGCCAACATACACCATCTTGCGGACATAATTCACAACACATTATCCATCACCGTCACAACAACGAGGTTCTTCCCTCCAAGTCATCACTCAAGCTAGAACAGTCGGGCAGCTTCGAGGATGATGTTCGAAGTGAAGAGTCAGATGAACTTGGTAATGTTACTCAAGGCAAGCGCATAATCGAGCAAGCTTGTGATTCTTGTCGGAGAAGGAAACTAAGATGCACGAAAGAATTCCCTAAATGTTCAAAATGTACGGATCACGGATGGGACTGTGTATATTCGCCAAGAGCAGTCAGATCCCCTTTGACCCGTGCATATCTCACCAAAGTTGAAAATAAAGTCAAGTTGTTAGAAACGTTTTTGGTGAAGACATTTCCGGGGGAAGACCTCGATCAACTGCTTGAGGGACTCACTCCACTGGACTCTACGAACCCCTCTATAGATAATTCTCCCAAATTTGGAGCGCTTCCAAGTTTTGATTCTTCTGCCGAAACCTCTGGTACCATTTTGAACTCGCAGCCAATTCAGGATAGGATTGTTGGAAGTGATGTACCTATTCAGCTTCATCACGACTCCTCACAGGCGATATTATCAAGGTTACCTGACGAATTTATTATCTCAGATATTACCAATAACACCAATTTTGACTGGTCAGAGGACGATGAAGAAACGGAAAAGGGACTTGTGTTCAATGGTTCTCCGTCATCGCCTGCTTCGACAACATCTCTTCACGAAACTAAAAGTTCAATTATGTCGTTAACTTCTTTGGACCCATCTAATAGCACACACTGCCAAACTTCTACATTCACCACGAAGACCAGCAACTCTTCTCTCTGTACTTCACCATATTTGAGGGCTGTGGCACCGTCTTTTATCACCGACGGAATGGGGGTCAATCCTAATAACAAATCCGGGTTCCTTGGTGCTGGATCATCATCGTCTTTCTTGAGGGTGCTGAAGATTGACAAGATCGATGAAGAGGAATCGTTGGATAATGGACTGGCTATGGAGGAACTAGACTTATCATACTCTGATCACACTTCACAAATACATGAGCGTTCTAACTCTTATCCTCATGAGTCGATGAACCCTCAGGTAAAGAAACAGATTGTTGACGGATTGAAAAAAGGATTAGACATCATGGAACAAAGCAAAAGGGACGAGGAAATGGAAAATTACTTGAACAACAAAGAAACTCAAGAGCAGTTCCTGATGAGCTATTTCCGCTACTATCATACCTCTTATCCTTTCGTTCACAAAGAAACTTTCATGAAGCACTACAATAAGGAAATTCCTATTAAGAATGAAAATCATTGGCAAGCACTTCTGAACACAGTTCTGGCTTTAGGATGCTGGTGTACATATGGGGAATATTCGATGATTGATTTATCATATTACCACCGTGCCAAAAAGGCTCTGAATCTGGGTGGAAATGTGTTTGAATGTGGCAACATTATGCTCCTGAGTGCTTTAGTGCTACTTAGCAATTACACACAAAAGAGAAACAAGCCCAATACAGGCTGGAATTATCTTGGACTTGCCGTTAGAATGGCAATGTCTTTGGGCATGCATAGGGAATTTGATGAAGACTCAAAGCGTGGCCCTCTAAACAAGGAGGATATTATAAACTTGGAAATCAAAAGACGACTATGGTGGGGCTTGTACATTTTTGATGCTGGTGCATCTATCACATTTGGAAGGCCAATCAATCTACCTCCATTAGAAGTGATTCAGGTGAAGTTGATGAGCAATATCAATGACGATGAACTTTCCGAGTTGACGGATAGTCATGATCTCTCGGGAGACCTGATTAAGGATATTAACAAACCATACCCTACTCTTTACTCGGCTATTATTGCACAGACCAAACTGACAATTCTCACTACGCCGTTTTATTCTAAACTCATATCAAACCCTCCACCAACGCTTCAAGAATGTTTTGATATGAACTTGGCCCTTGAGAATTTTATTTCTCAGCTTCCTGGTTACTTTCACGAAGATGACTCCATTGCAAAATCAGAGTTTTTCAAGTTTCTTCCTAAGAACTTTGCTAGTTCGTTAGATGAGTCTTCTTTACCCGAGTGGTTCTCGCTCTCCAGAAATAGATTAATCTGGAGATATAAAAACATGCAAATATTTCTTTTCAGACCTTTCATTTGGCAGAGAATTGTCGCAGTATCTGATCCGAAAATGATGGAAAGTTGCAAAAGTGAGGAGGCTAAAGAGGGAAGAAGAATTTGCTTAAGTGCTGCCTCTGAAAGTGTCAAGTCAATTGGTATTTTTGTCAAGGAAAATGAGTCTAACTTGTCCACCATTGCTGTCTGGTATGCAACATACTTTCTTTTTCAGGCAGTGTTGATACCAATTGCATGTCTTTGCTCTGATCCGTCTTCTTCCCACTCAACGTCTTGGATGAGCGACATAGATTGTGCTAAAAAAACTATGGTTATCATGTCCAAGTACAATTCAATGGGTACGAAGCTGATCAAGGTAATCGACAAGCTTTTGAGTCAAAATCAAGGATCATCACCAAGCTCCCATGGAAGCCATGATTTCCAACAATGTGCGGGATGGCGAACATCAAGTGACCGTCCTACTTATGAAAACAATAGTCTCTCTTCAAATGAATCTTCCGGTTTTCCCTCGAAGACTTCACGCACACAAAGATTTCCCGCAACTATTCCGGTGGGAAACATGAATTGGGAGACTAATAAATACCAGAGGTCATCCTTCTCATCGACTCAGGAGGGATTAGAGGTGGACATTGACTTACCACCGGACTCTGACTCGGGAATAGATGCTTTTTTAAATCTTGGTCCTGCAGATGATTGCGAGACATTCACATTTGACTTACAGAAAAAACGGAAGCTTTCAATCTCCGATTCGAAGACGCAGAGATTCCATACAGACACTAAGCAGCAAAGTACTTCTGTTTTCAATACTGAATACATAAACGGTTACAAAATGCCCATTCTTCCTTCCAGGAAAAATGAGGTTCTGCAGGATTCAGAGGTATGGGATGAAGGAAGTCAAATAGAAAATAAAGAGCTGCTCAGTGACATATATTCGATGATTTTTGATGAATTTACTGATCCATTGGCTTTCAGTATTTAATGAACTACTCGTTACGTTTTTTTGATAAATAGTTAATTTTTAGGTATATTGGACGAACCAGAGACAGAAGTAGAAATTCCTCTATCATCATAAACAAGCCCAAATAAATAGAACCAATCATCGGTATAAATAAATAGAACGTTTCACAAAGTCTACCACTGTGACAACTAGATTTAATCAAGGCGCAGGTCTTGAATTGAATCAAGAGGTGGTAGATCAAGTCCCCAGTTTTCTTCTCCCTTCCTGACTTCGTAATACTTTTTCAAGTCTATATGGTGGTTTTGATGGTGAACAAAATTGAACCACGGGATAAAACCCAGCATGAAGTGACTATTTTTTGAATTTCTAGAAGCCATGTCTTGCAGGTAAGGAGAAAGAGTCGATCTTCCATAGGGATTTTTCCCCTGGCTAAGTAGTTTTTTGATCTCGTAACGATCTTTCTCAACTTCTCTCAAATTTTCGGATCGTCCCTGAAAACGCTTAATAGATCTCTTGTATGCAAAGATAAAGCCACCAAAAACGCCCAACAGTCCTGCAGCTCTTAGGTAAGTTGGAGGAGGACTTCTGAAAGTACTTCCCACAGCCGGCTCGTACTTTTCAAGTGCAAATAGGCCTAAAGGAAATGCAGCAATATTTGAGATCCAGACAGCATAATCTGAAAGTCTGAAGTATTTGACGACCCTCGTAAATTCAGGATCTACGTCAATGATCTGTTTGTTAGCTTTCAAAGTGCTTGGTGGCCAAAATGCTTACCTCGAATGTGGCTTTGTTCATGATTATTGAAACCGATAGCAAAAAGTGGAGTAATAGGTTCTATCAAATAATAGTGACACGCTTAATGGCAGATAGTCAAGTGAGATTAAATAAGTTTTTCCGCTAGTCAATAACCACGAGATCGCTCATTACTTCACGACGAGAGAAGACGTGTTAGAATTGAGTTCCTTATCATATTGAAATCTCAATCACGCGAATAAACCTGTGGACTAGAGCAACATAAAATGGTCTCTAAAAGAAAGCCAGCAATCATTCTTACTCTCAACAACAAAAAACAAAAAACATCGAAAGATGCTATCAAGCTCAATAGCCTCACACACGAGACAATGCTGAAAATGGTAGATGCTCTTAATAATCTTATTGATGAAGAGTATGGAACTGCAATTGTATCCGACTTTTTGAAGCTCCCACCTAAAAAAGTGTATCCTGATTATTATAAGCTGATTAAGATGCCAATTTCTGTTGGTGAAATCAAGGCAAAGCTGAGAAAGACAGAATCCTACAATACCGAAGATTTTCTTGCTGATTTCAAATTGATGGCTGAAAATGCTAATACATACAATGATCCAGAGAGTTACATTGCCCAGAACGCAACCAAAATCTTTGAATTCATTCAGTCGGAGGTAGAAGCTGCTCTCGGTCATATGAATTCCAAAAACTTCAAGCAAATTAAACAAGGCAAAGGAGCCATTTCCTCCGCGGGAAACTATATTTTGGAGATGAACAATATTATTAAGTTTCTTGTCAATTTCAAGCTTCCATCGAGAGGCAAAATATCCCTGCCATTCATGGATTTAGTTGATGGGGATATGGTTCCTGATTACTATGATATTGTTGAAGAAGGAATGTCTTTTAATCTGATCAAAGAGAGACTAGATAGCAATTATTATGCAAATAACCGTGATGGTGTTGAAGATTTTGTTCATGATGTTTTGCTCATATTTCAAAATGCTCAAACCTATAATTCTGAAGATAGTCTACTCCATCGTGATGCTGGTGAGCTACAAGATCAATTTTTAGCAAAACTTGAACAATTACGGATTTCATATCCTGATTTGGTGGAAGCCAGCGACTTTGGCCCTCCGGATTCCGATGACGAGATCAAGAATTCGAAAAGAGATAGGAGGACTAAGGTGGATTTCAAGAAAGACGAACATAAAAAGAAGAACACAAAAACAAAAAAGAAAATCGTGTTGGGGGAAGAAGATGAAGACGAAGGTGAGGACGACTACGGAGATGGTAGTGAGACTGGCGAGAGGGAATTTGAGGATGAGGAACGGTTAGTCTCAGATAATGCTGGTTTAATGGAACAAAACTTAGGTACAAAAGAACGAGAAGTTTCACACCAGCATCTGGATTCTGTACCTGCATACATCCGACCTTCTAAATTTATTAATGGTTCAAATGAGTTTGTCACCCAGTTCACAATCAGCTCTAGCTACAAACAGTACTCTCAATCTGATGAGAACCACTATTATGAGATCAGCTTACTAAATCCAGGCACAACGAATGCGTTTAGCTTACCAGCGGAGGTTGTTGGACAACCTCTTGTCGTTTTTGTCTCATTAATCAACAAGATTGTTAATGACAGATATCTGTCAGAATTGAAGTTCAACAGCGAAACTATCAATCCGTCCCCGATTTCAATATCTTACGACGATCAGATCAAAGAGAACGGATTTTTGGCTTCTCGGTATGAGCTTAAAGTTGGACATGGAATGAACTTGGTAGAGTTTGTTCTCAAAGTTCCTTCATCTAAGAGTTCCACTAGAAAGGAATCCAGCGTTGATGATGAATTCAAGTTACGTCGCAGAGCTGCTGCGTTGGGTTCGAATACCTTTAATGGAGGTGACAAAACCTATGATATTCAAAAGGTCAAAATTTGGATTAATGTGTCCCAGTGAGGAAGTTTACTTTGTACATTATCTAGCTTTTTGTGGTGATAAGATATCAGCTTGTCGTATATTATCACAGTTAAGAAACTTAGGTCACTCAGTATACATTTAGCTTCACCTACTATTTTATGAAAAACAATCATAAATGTGGACGAATCGAATATAATATGAGCTCGAGTTCGCAGCACTGAGAATGATTCCAACCAATACGAGTAACCTTGAAGGTGCCAAGATACCTTGCCAATATAAGATAACAGCCATCGTATGTCTTAAACGAGATCAATTTTAAGGGGGCCAACGTTGCTTGTATCGAGCGAAATGCATTTCTCAAATGGCACTTTGAGTTTTTCTTCAAGTATTGCCAGTTCTTTATCCATTTCTTGACTGATCATAACATTATCCAGGACCTCTATTTGAGTCTGCCCATTTGCAATCACATGAGATTCATAAATACCAATTGCCTGCAACTGGGGAGTTGTTTGCTGGTCAACAGCGAGTGAAGCTAGTCCTTGAGCCTCTTGAGGTTTAGGAGTTGTCGGGTTCTGCAATGAAGGCGAGCTTGGTTCTCGATAAACCGAGCGTAATTGAGATTGCAGAAAGCTTGCCAAGTCTATAAGGTGATCATTGGTCGCGTTCAAAATGTTATTTAGTTCTTTATTCCTGCGTTCTAAAATCTGCTCTTCTTGTTGTTGCTGTAGAGCGGAAGCCGATGCATTCTCCCCAAGGAGTGGTGAATTCTCATCGTAATCATCATCTGGTGACTGCCTTAGACAAGAAAAACAGATACCCATAGCGAAAAGTGTCCTGATAGAATGCCTTAAATTCTTTTAGATAAATTTTGTGGTCTGTCTTTGGGAATCGGTGTTGAGATGTAATTTTCAAAAAATCTTGAATTTTTAGTTGAAGTGGCAAATCATAACAATTCTTCTTTGTTTTACGATTCCAATAAAGACAAATACGCAATGGTTGGATTGAGCTTTGATAACTACCAAAGAAACCAATTTCTTACGAGTCAGGGTGTTAAAGCACCTCAAGCTATTTCAACGGGAACTACAATTGTGGGATGCAAATTTAAAGACGGTGTAGTGATTGCGGCTGACACAAGAGCCACTGCAGGACCTATAGTGGCGGACAAAAACTGTGAAAAGTTACATCGTTTGGCTCCTAAGATTTGGTGTGCAGGTGCTGGAACAGCTGCGGATACAGAAATGGTCACACAATTAATCCAGTCCAATTTAGAACTACATTCGATGTCGCTAAATAGAGAACCAAGAGTGGCCTCAGCTTTGCAGATGCTGAAACAACACCTGTTCAAATACCAAGGACACATTGGCGCGTATTTAATCGTCGCAGGAGTTGATCCTAAGGGCGCACATCTATTTTCGATTCATGCTCATGGGTCGACTGATGTTGGATTTTATCAGTCTCTTGGTTCGGGATCTCTTGCAGCTATGGCTGTACTTGAACGCGACTGGAAGGAAGATTTGTCAAAGGAGGAAGCCATGAAACTTTGTGCAGAGGCAATTGAAGCGGGAATATGGAATGATTTAGGATCCGGATCCAATGTCGACTTGTGTGTAATGGAGGTCGGGAAAAATGCTCAATTATACAGGAACTATTTGACTCCTAACGTGAGAGAAAGCAAAGCTAGAAATTACAAATTTGAGAGAGGAACCACAGCTATTTTAAAAGAAAGCATCTATTCATTATGTGATGTGCATGAAATTGAACTCGCTGGTGGAGATGCCATGGAGGTGGATGCCTAAGGTGAATTCAAATAACGTTTACATATCGACTATCCATTAAGTTGTTCTAGCACTTTGATTGTACCCTTTACTATTGCTTCGTGCTCTAAGGAATGTATTCTGGCTTCCCAATCTTCTAAGGATTCCCCTTTAATCACGTCAATTTCACTGACCACTAATGGAGTTCCTTTATCAACCTCTTCAATGACATAATGTATCATGCACCCTCCTTTTTGAACTAGACCATCTTGACCTGCCTTCCAAGAACGTTCAATGGCACAGGTTCCCTCAAACTGGTTAGGAAGTGCAGGATGAAGATTTATGATTGGGATGTTCGCTTTTCTCAAAGGCTCCAGCAAATCAGCCGATAGAATGAGCATCCATCCAGCGCACACAATTAGATCAGGCTTGATTTGTTCAAGTATTATCTGAACCAAATCTTTGTTAAATAGAGCACGTGCATTACGTCTTGCTATTTGGTCATCTTTCGAAATTCCTTTGTAGTAAGTTTTCAGCTCGTGAGTTGTAGTAGGAATGAGGGCCTTAGCAGCTCTCTCTAACCCATATGCTTTTGCTGATGAAGAAATAACATGAGTTATTCTACCCGGAATCTTTCCACTGTCGCAAGAATCAATAAGTGCTTGCAAGTTTGATCCATTTCCAGACACCAAAACTAAGATTGACGAAGCCATAATTAAATTTAATTTACAAGAAATAAATAAACTGGATTCCTGTATATTTTTCACAGGGTTTTCTGTGATTCTTTGATTTCAGATTTTACTAGTAATACAAGGTCCTGCGATGAGCGATATGTTTCTTTAATATCATAAAATCGAGTGCCATCTAAAGCTCAACTCTTCTTAGTCAACTTGGCTTCTTGATCCACCATGTTTTCAGATCCTTGTAGGATCTATGACTGGTTTTGAACAGCTGTTTTTCAAAAGTGTCTAAATTGTTCATAAATTCGAGATTGTTACCACTGAAGTGATCATTCAACTTGAAACTAAGATCATTCAGTTCACAAGCACGTTGTACGAGAGCCTGATTGATCAAATTTACAAGCTCAGCGTCCACAAACATGTTGGACCACTTTGTGACTATTCGATAATAGAACATATAAGGGTTCAGATTGAGTCGGAGAGCATCAGATTTGATGAAATTAAGAAAAGCAGAAGAGAAGAATTCGGGCTCCAGGAGTTTCAAGAAAGTACTTTCCCTATCATCACTGTCATCATCGAAGTCCGAGTTATTAGATATTGGACAGATTGCCAAAATCTCGGCAAGCCATATTGGTAACTCAAGCTTAACATTCTCTTTGATTGGCTGTCCTGGTTCGCCATTGAGATACCCTAAACCGGGGATGGTGATCGAAAACTTACAAGGTAATTTCTTGTCTTGTTAGAATCATTCAAGTTCAACATTAGTACCTACCTGGCTCTCAGCAAGTATATCATCTATATCATAATAGGACATGCTCAATATTGATAATCTCTGTATTGTGTACCGACTTTATTATGACAACGATCCATTAAGAGAGTAAGTTTATATTTTTTTGTTTTAAAGACGCGTTCAATTTTTTCTGAAGAGTCAAAGTTATCGTAATCAGATCTTTAAAAATTTGAAAGATGGTCAGTGCTATTTACCTTCACCAATCTGGATAACCTTTTCCATCCATTCTTCGATATCCTCTCCCAAATCAAACTCTAACTCCTCAACAGTCAAGCTCTCCAATGACGAATAGATGCTTTGCTCGAAGGTGCTTAAACTCTCGAGACACAACTGCTTGCCAAGCTTCACATTGAATTTATGATCGAGTTGCTTGAAGAGTACATCAGTTCGTCTTTGGCCAGCGAGAGAGTCCTTGATATGTCGTAGGTAAATAAACACTAGGATATGAGAGACCCAAAATCCTTGTGATGAATTGAAGGACTTCAAGATATATTTCATCACCATATCAGCAGCTGCTAAGCTTTCGAGACCATAATTTTGGGACATTGTGTTCAGCACTCGGATCATACACATCAGATTGTTTTGACCTTTGAAATGGTTCAAAAAGATTGTGAGAGTTGAATTGCGTGGACTTATCTTGTGCAACGTCTTTTGTTGGATCATAAACTTCCATGCCCCTTTGAAATCATTATTGGTAAGTAGGTATTTGAATATTACTGTGTTCATGCAATTAACATCAATGCTTGCGCGAGTGTTATGATAATAGTCTAGAATTTCGTAAAGCGTGGATCCATCATTAAGCATGTCATTAAGATGAATATCTTGAAACTGACTGACTTTTTGATAGAGACCCTCAGATATCATATATTCTTTCAGTTGTTTCTTTGCAGGGGACGAAGAGGGGAGTAAGCTTAAGGAAAGGTAATATGAGCAAAGATCGGCCTTAATTCCCAGGCTTTTCATTCTTAGAAGAATACGTTCCCATATCTCCAAGCGCTCAATAACAACATTTGTATCAGCAAGATAATGCTTCGCCAAGAGATTGAATGTCATTGCGTTAGGTCGCTTGTTGTTTTGCTCCATCCTGCGAAATATACGTTTTATCATAACCTCGTCGTTCTGTTCCAAAAAGAAGTCAATCAGCTTATTGCTATACTTGACAGAATGTGTGAATTTGTGTTTAACACTGCTGAATATAATTCGCAACTCCTTAGCAGCCCTATGCGAATTATTAAGATACTTATATGTTGTGAGTTGATGGACAAATTTTCGGAAATCCTTTTCAGGTGCGTGCTTTACTGGTTTCGGAGGAAATTCGGCAACTAACCAGTCAATCTTAAACATTCTGTGAAAACATGCTCGATTGTACTTAAGCTTTGAGGGATCCTCGGTCAGATCCATTAGTAGCATGAAAATCTGACTAGATTTGTGGGATGTCAGAGTCTCAATTCGTCCTCCTGGTGTAATTTTTTGAGTTAGTTCCTGTATTCTGGATGATATAGTATTAGAAGGATCTTTATGCGATGAATATGATCTGCTTGATAATTTGCTCCAGGCAAAATTATAAGCATCATATAATTTTATCGTATTCGAACCAGTCGGTCGGATAAGACAGCTGGGAGTCAGCTTTTGGATAACCATTAGCTTTGAATTCATAATTTTGTCATTTTTCTAGATGTCTACGTTGTGGTCTGTGATGATAAATGTAATCTTTCAGTTGATTTTAGCAATATTTTTTCCGAGAAATGAATATTGAGTGGCCGTGATAAATTTGATTGAGAAAATTACGAGTTGAGAATTTTATTTCTAAAAATTTTCAAGCTTGAAGAAGAACTGCAAGTGGAGTCCGCAGAGAAAGCTTGGTCAGTTTTGTTGAAATAATTAGCAACAGAAATGAGCAGAGAAGGTTTTGTCCCCCCAACAGCTGCAAATTTGGGCAACGCAGCATCTGGAATCCAAACAATCAAAGACTATGGTGTCAAGTACATCTGTGCACAATGTGCCGTTAATTTCTCATTATCGCCAAAGGAGCCGGTTAGATGTAAGGAATGTGGACATCGGGTTCTATATAAAGCAAGAACGAAGCGTATGGTTCAGTTTGAAGCAAGATGATAATGTATGGAGATGATGAAAACTGTTTTTTTGCGAAGACCGTTATTATAGAAAAGAGTGTATATTAATTGGAACAAAGTTGAGAACGAAAGTCACACTTGAACTTTATGTATCATTGTAAATATAAAACAAAGTCTCCCTTGAAAACCTTTGCTCCAGGTAAATCAAGATTGATATGATTCAAATTTTAAAACTTCATAATGTATTTCAATGTTTAATTATGTGGGACATCACGGACGACACTTCAAATTAAAACATCTACTAGTTTTGGGTTTGACTAAGGAGCGTGGTTTGCATGGCAAGACAACTATAGATTTGAAATCACCAATACATTTACAGACGATCGATGATTTATTGCATAATAACCCCACCTCACCTGAACAACAGGTTTGCCCTTCACCCCCCCTTCAATCAAGTATAAATGAGCAAGAGGATAATATTGTAAGCAAATTGATTGATTCAGGTACTTTATCGTATCCTCAGCAGTTTGAGGACTGGAAACTTTTGACCCATAAACGTCCGATACAACGAAAGAACTTAACCAGACTTCCTTCACAACTGACCCCACAAAATTTGAATGCTTATGTGAGGACATTATCACAGTGGCACTATCCCAAACATTCTGATGTCTTGACACAAATAGTTGATCAAATCTCATCCAATAAAGATTATAAATTAAAATCACAAACGAAGTTCCATCTTGCTGAGATATGCCTAACCCATGGCAACCGTGAAAAAGCTTTCGAACTCTACAAAGAGGTTATTGAACGTCCAGGAAAAAACGTGTTGAGAAGCAAAATGTTCAGTCTCATCTTTTACAACGAGATGGACAGGCTTTCAAATGCTAATCATGTATCGACTCTAATAACTCTTCAGACGTTCATCAATGATATCTCTAGATATTCCATTAAGCCCACCTATTCAACATTTATGATAGTTTTGCAGAATCTCAGTTCACACGAACCTCGAATGCGTCTTACAGAATTACTTCGACAAACGTATGACGATCAAGAATCAACCGCCTTTTCGCAGTTTTTGTCCAAGGACTTATTGCTCAATGGCGAAATTGAACCTCAACATATCATTGATAAGGCCAACGAGTTTGACGTTGCCAATTCCAACGAGATTATGTCCCACCTTATCGACATCGACATACGCCATGCCATTGAATTTTTCAATCGCAGATTTACGGAAGGATCTAATATGAGACCAAATCAGGACACAGCGAAGGTATTCATGAATTATTTTATTCATAGACGGGAATTCCAAGCTCTGCTGTGCGTATTTTTGGTAATGGAGCAAAAATGGAAAGAGAACATGGTACCTTTACTGTGGTATACACTATCAGGGATGGTAATGGAGTGGTCGTCATATCCCGAAAGCCAGACACAAGAAAGTACTGATATCGAACTTTATTATGCTTACCTACTTGCCAAACCGCAACATTCGTTTCCAGATGCTTTTGAGACGAAGATAAGAACGAAAATAAAGTATGATGGCTCAAAAGGTATCAGTCGCGAGACCACAACACTGTTGAACAAGATTGCAGACTCCAATACTAAGTTCCTTAACTTAGTACACTGATTATATAATTATAGGTCGATTGTCGCGTCGATATAAATAAATATTTAACGAACTATTTAACCAACAGGGTAGATTAGCAGCATTCATTACGGTGACCTTGACAACGATAACTGAAAAAAAAACAGTCTTGCAGATTTTCAATAGATGGACCAATAACCCAAGATATAGACTGCAATTCTGTCAAGTTATGTCTTCATCCTCCGCTATCTTTGATTTTCAGGAGAAGCCAGAAAAGCCAAAATGCAATTCATACCCAGATCCTGATAGTCTTACTGAACTCCTCAAGTGTTGTTACGATCCATCTCATCTTATAGATCAGGAAAATTGTAAGGATACAGAAGATGACCAGTCTGAGTGCTGCTTTGATTATTGCTGTTTTGACAACTGCGTTGATGTTCCTATAGTTGAAAAGCCCCAGCTGGAAGCCATTAATGAGAATAGTTCCATTGAAGTGCCAATAAAATTTGAATTCAACCCGGCAGAACTGAATTTCTATAATAAAGAGCGGAAACTTTCGATTGACCCCATTATTAATGACCCAGTGGATAAGAATTTGAACTGGGACATTCTTTCAGGAAAGCTATTGTGTTCTAAACAGGTTCCAGAGCCGTTTATCAGGACAAACAATTTTTGTACAGAAACTACCGGACAATCTCATGCGCATCATCATCATGTTCAATTTGAAGATCAATTCAACGGGAATGTTGTTCGTCATGAGATAATTATTCCCCCAAATATACACTCCCACATTCACAATCATCATGTTCATCATCACAGACCTCGAATAAGTGATTCCACTTTTGAAATTAATCCTTCCAAACGAATTAAGCTAGAAAATGGAGGTGCCATTAGCCATATATCATGTAAATGGGATGGATGTACAAATGAGCTAGAATCCACCAAATTCAATGACCATCTCTTGGAATCACATTTAGACAGTAAGACAAACCAGTACAACTGTGGTTGGCAAGATTGTCTGTTTACTGCTGGCAGTTTGGATGATTTACTGACACATGCTGGTATACATCTTGATGAAACACACCCATCAACGGAGCGTTTCAACGATGATACTATATCTCAGGAACACATTTGTCAGTGGGAGTCAGAGAACGGGGAGATCTGTTCACAGGAGTTTATGACGACAACAGATTTAACAGATCATGTGATAGATGTCCATATCCAGTCCAAAAAATCGGAATACACTTGCTATTGGAAAGGCTGTAGCAGGGATCACAAACCTTTTGCCCAAAGGCAAAAGATCATCAGACACCTTAACACTCATACGAAGCATAAACCGTTTGTATGCCATTATTGCATGAAAAGTTTCTCATTAGAGCTAATGCTTGAACAACATTTGAGGACACATACAGGAGAAACACCATTCAAGTGCGAGACTTGCGGCAAAGAGTTTAAAACATCTTCATCATATACAATCCACCAACGCATTCATACTGGCGAAAAGCCTCTTGAATGCCAAATTTGTGGGAAAAAGTTTAGGGAGTCTTCCAATCTAAACAAGCACATGAAAACTCACACTCGTAAATATAGATGCGAATGTTGCATGAGGAGTTTTGACACACAAGCCAAATATGATAAACATATGGAACTCTGTCAAAAAGGAGATTCGCGTAACAACGATTGTCATTGCGTGGAAGATAAAGACTCTAGTGCGAAAACTAGTGATTAGTATCATGTCATTGGTGAGATTATGTACACCTATTATATCTATCAATCTAAAGTTTGGTTTTTCCAACCACTCCAATCTTGAGAAAAAAGCTGAAAACCAGCGCAAGACCCGAAATCCCAATACCAAAGTAGTAAGCATATTTCATTGCTTCAAATAATTCTACCTTATGCTCGTATTGGTCGGTCTGTCCATAATAAGGATCTGTTGAAGCAAGAATAGTTGTGGATATTCCAAGTCCAACGGCTGAACTCAGCTGGATGACGGTGTTGAAGGTTCCTGCTGCACGACTCTGAAACTTACGTTCAACAGCAGAAAGCGAGCAGCGATTTGCCACGTTATAAATCAAATCAACGCCGAGAACAGTGAAACAAAATGACCAGAAAGGACCGAGAAAATAGTTTCTATCAATACTGTTTGTAGCCCAGATGATACTTGATACCAAATACCCCCCACATCCAATGCTAACCAGATATTTACCAGGAATGATGTGCATCGTTAGGCCCGCAAATAAGTTGACCAGCATTCCGATGAGGGGCTGAGGAAGAAAGCAGCATGCCGTGATGATCACTGGGTATTCTCGAATCTGTTCAAAATAAAGAACTGCATTATAATTGAGAACACCAAAAAAGAGCATCCACGCAAAACTAACAATGCAAAGACATATGACAAAATTATAGCTTTTGAACATTTGCATGGGCATCAAAGGATTAGCCGGAACATACGTTTCATAGATTCCAAAAGAAATCACCAAAGCTATGCCAATAACAAGCAGGGCAATTATGTATGGAGTTCTCCATCTTTTCTCCGTGGCATCAACTTGAGTTAGAGAGAAGCAAATCAGCGTAAATCCAGTTAGAGATATCAAAGCTCCCACATAATCTAAGCTTTTGAAGATCTCTCTCGCACGTTTCCAATTAACTTCTTGATCATTTGGCAGGGCCAAAAACACCCCAATAGAGATGACACAATAGAGAATCGCGAAGAAATAATGAATAGAACGCCAGTTTAAAATTGAAACACAAACACCTGCGATGAAGTACCCGGAAGCTCCTCCGACTGGAGCACCAATGCCAAAACAACTCATAACCAAATTTTTGCGTCTAGAATCTTTATAAGTCGCCCCGAGAAATCCTGCAGCAGCAGGGGTACCACATGCAACCATTGCACCTTGAAAAGCACGAAAGATACAAAGTAAAATGAAGCTTTTCATGAACCCTCCTATCAGTGCGAAAATTGAAAACCCAATGTAACCGATAAGAAGAGCTTTTTTGCGACCAAAAGCATCGGCAATACTTCCAGAGAGTAACAACAAACTCCCGTTGGCAAGTGTAATACCTGACACAGACCATGTCAACTTACCACCAGCAACATTGAAATAGTCTGAAGTGGCTGTCAAGCTCGTTTGATAAGCGCCTGCAGACATTGCTGCAGCACAAGGCGCAAATGTTACAAGCACACAACAGATAATTTCATGAGCCAAAGACCTAAATATAGGTGGTCTTTGTTCTGGGTCCACATAGTCACCGTTTATCGACTTAGTTTTAACCGGTTGAACGTGAGCCACTTCCTTATCAAGTTCTACGGCAACCACATTTTCTGATTGAATTCCCAAATCTGAGCTCAGCGATCTCGGTGTCATAAGACTATCGTTGTCCATCATGATAAAATGATACTAAATCTACTTACTTTTCATAAGAATCAGCAATATTATAACTCAAGCTCAGCCTCAGCCACTCCCTCATGTAAAAATCACTCACACATAAAAAAAAATCTCTAGGGCTCGCGCCAAATTCGCGGTTCGAAAAAAAAAAATTGGGTGGAAACTACTAAACAATAATGAAATAATGAAGGGCAGAGTTGTGGATTCAGCTCAGAAACTTTTTCGATCTTCAACAGTCAAAACGAAGCTCAATCCACTGAAGATTCAATCAATACTGAGCAGCACGGAGGAAAGTTCTTCAAATCCGAAAAAAGTATCAGAATCCTTGCAAAGTCATTTCGATGCACCTGAAGAAAAAGTCGATGGGCCTTACTTGAATCAATACTTCGCGACCAAGAGTTTACTTATGAATAAGAAGTTAACTATCTCAGATAAGGCACATCTTTCAGGGTTGATCAACGAGTCCGAAGTTAAACTTGATTGGAGCATATATGAATTCGAGAAGCTACCTGGGGAGAGCAAGATATCAGAAGATCCACAGGGTTTGAGAACTCCCACAAATAGTTCCGAAGATCTAAGAACCATCTTACCCGAGATCATATTTCTGGGACGCTGTAATGTGGGAAAATCATCACTTGTTAATGCCGTGATGAGCCCAAATAATCAACAAATTGTCAAATATGCCAAAGTCAAACAAAGTGCCGGATACACTCCCTGTCTTAATTTTTACAATGTGGGTGGATTGTTCAGACTTGTAGATAGTCCAGGGTATGGTGTGAAAGGAAAACCATGGCAGGGGCAATTGACCATGAAGTACTTGCAAGAACGCAGATTTCTCCGAAATTGTTATCTTATCTTGAACGGAGATTTGGGTCTAAATCATTACGATGAAGCAATTTTAACGGCACTCACAGACCTGGGTATTTCTTTTGACGTTATTTTCAATAAGATCGATAAAGTGAAAAGTAAAGATAGGTTTGCACATTTTGAACGAATAATATCTGAATCCATGCTGGGTGAGCTTCAAATGCAACCACGATACTATTTCGTGAATTCTATTGATGGAGTGTCAAAAAATCTTAATAAAAGATCAGGAATGGATGAAATCCGTTTTGGTATATTGGAATCATGCGGATATACCTCTCTCAATGAAATAAAGCCAAAGCATAAAAAACAAAAGATTGGCGAAACTACAAAGAAGATCAAAGAACGAAATGCGCGCAAGGAGGACAGACGATTGGAACGGATTAGACAAAAAACATAATTCAAATAGTATTAGGTACATTAGACATATTTTGTAGCGACTTGACAAACGACAAGATAAGATGCCCAATTGATTTTGAAGAAATCGTGTATTTTCAATCTGTGAAGTATGATTTAACAGAAGCTCCCAGATATAATGAGAGCTGACTCTTTGTGCATGGAAGTATCTTGCATTTCACCATTGGTGTTCCACTCTTTTCGTAAGCTTGGAATCGATGACAGCCTCCAAATGCAAAATATTTCTTTTCTCCATTATGAGAAACAACTAACACATCAACAGGAGGAAGCTCACCAGATTGTATGTCTTCGATCTTGCAAGTTGAAGAAGCCATCGGCACGCCTTTCAATGTTGAAACCATGGTGTCAATTTTGCCGTAGTCGAGGACAGGGGGAATGGGCCTTATGATTTGGTCGAGCGGGAGGAACTCAACTCTTTTGATTGAATTACTTTGAATGGACATGATAATATTGTTTCACTGAACACCAAGGATACATCTACTTATATAGTCGTTTCAAACCGTTTTGTCCGATCATGAATTACTAACGTATTGCACAGCCTGGATTTAGTCAACATATGACCTAAATCTAGATCAAAAAATTGAAAAATCCTCGCGTCGATAGTCTTAGGACGGATTATAATTTTGTGCAGCACACATCTTTTTGGTTTGTTTACTTTATTTCCAAACAGATTTCGATTGAATGGGAAATAATTAAAGATTAATTGGTCTCAACAGTTTGTTTACTTATATTAACTGTTGACAATATGGAAGGAGGAGAAGAAACTGATTATAAGTCTCTTCCACTTGATGACCGCTTACAGCACAAAGTAAGTGACTAGGAGTTCTATATTTTTGAACGCGTTTCTAACAATATTTCTAGGTATGGAAAGCAAGACTTGAGGCTTATGATGAAGTGAACAATAAATTCAAGAATTCTGCAAGTGAGACAGATGAGTGTTTTGAGAGGTTTTTGAAAAGTCCAGATTTACTCAAGAAAATGGTTCTAGATAGCAATGTTGTTGCACAAGAGGCAGGTATTGGAGCTGTTTGTTCTTTTCTAGAATTTGGAGGACCCAATGCGTGTACCAGAACTAGAAGTCTAGTTGTTAGTGCCCTTTGTGAAAAAGGATTGAGTTCTTCCAGAGCTGGGACCAAGCAAAAGGCGGTTGCCGCGCTGCTGTGGTACGTAGAGCTCGCAACGCCAGATTTTGTCATAGAGGCTCTTATCCCTTCTCTTTCAGCTAAACTACCAAAGCTTGTTGCTGGAGCTGTCTATGCTTTAAATGAGGTTTACAAAAGTTTTGGCTGCAGAGTCTGTACTCCAAAATTGGTGATGGATTCTCTGCCTCAACTTTTTGGACATGCTGATAAAAACGTGAGACACGAAACAACACAATTATCAATTACATTGAGATCCTATATGGGGGATGTATTTGAGACAATCATTTTTGACAAATTGAAGCCCATCCAACAGAAAGAGCTTTCCAAGGCGTTTGAAAAAATAGAAGGTACCCCTACGCCTACGCGTGTTCTGAAGTCAGAGCAAACTAAACTGTCGAACCAACTTGATGATTCTGAGGATGTTTCCATGGCTGATGCAAATGATGACAGCGGAAGTCAATTCGATGCATTTGATTTGGTCACTCCAACAGAAGTTCTTTCAAAACTCCCGGGAGATTTTCATTCCAGAATCGAATCTGTCAAATGGAAGGATAGAGTGGAAGTTCTAGAGGAACTGCTAAACGAATTCAAGGTTCCTAGACTCAAAAACGATGATTACACTGATCTAGTAAGAGTCCTCAGTAAATGTCTGAAAGACGCAAATGTTCAAGTTGTTACATTGGCTTCCAATATAATTGAGAAGCTTGGAGCAGGATTGCAGATAGATTTCCACCGGTATATTTTTCTGGTCATTTCTCCACTTCTGGAGAGAACGAGGGAGAAAAAACAGTCAGTTTTGGACGCGCTTTCGGCTGCATTGGATGTTTGTTTCAAGTATTCATCTTTGACTGATCTCTTGGAGCCCATTATTCAATCGATGACCCATAAGACCCCACAGATTAAGATTGAAAGCTCGAAATTCTTAATTAGATGTCTAAAGGAGACAGATGTGATTCCAAAGAAGTCTGAGATTGATTCAATTATGGAAGTTTGTCTCAAACTTCTTTCCGACTCCTTGGCACCTGTGAGGGACCTTTCATGCGAAATCACCGCAATTCTCATGAAGATTGTTGGCGAGAGACAATTCAGACCATACTTGGAAGGAATTGATGCGAGAAGAAGTAAGAAAATCGACGAACTCTTTGAGTCTTGCGAAGTCAAGGCTAAAGTCGGTATAGCGAATAACAAGGCAGTTTCAAAGACAGCCAAGTCATTACCTTCAACAAGTGTGAGTAGAAAATCTCTCACTGATTCTATAGTGTCTCCAGGTTTATCACGTTCAGGTGCTACAAGTCTGAGTCGACCTACAGAGGCTTCTACGTTGACATCCAGAAAGCTGTCTTCTACGTCGACAACAATCCCATCGAAACGAGGACCGTCATCCCCATTGAAAACAGCCAGCAATTCTGGTAAGATGAATTTAACTTCGAGAACTTTGAGACCTACAAATTCACCGACTCTTAATAGAACTTCAACAATACAGGCTACAGTCTTGAATTCTGCTGACAAGCAGATGTTCGAAGCTCTAAGAGCCGAGAAACTGAAATGGAACCAGGAAAAGATGGAACTTCAGTCCCAGATCCAAATGAAAACGGAGGAGATTGCTTCCATGAGTCAAAAGTTAAAAGAGTATCAAGATAAACTCACCGAAGCAACAATGACCGTGAAATCGAAGGATCGCCAATTATCAAGACTAGAAAGTGACTTGGATCAAAGTGAATCAAGAATCAGGGAATTACAATACCAATTGCAACAGTCTCAATCCGAGAAGGTGACTGTTAAGGAAGAACCAGCCGATAGCATCGAATGCACCATACCGAAATTTGATTCCATTGACTCGAAAACAGATTTGAATAGAAGGATTTCTGATCTTAGTATCCACTCAACCATCGAAAAAGAGAATTATTTCGGAGGCAGCACATTAGGCACGGCAAGTACTAGAAGCAAGTTTAGTTCTGGACTCTACGATGTGGATGCAAACGATGACAGCTGGAGAAAAGCAGCAGAGGTTACCAACCAGCTGAAAGCCAGAATCGAGATGATGAAATCAAAATCGAGGACGTTTAACCAATTGTAATGATTTGTGTGTTTTATAGTTTGTGCAGTAATATTTTTCAATACCCCTAGCATTTCAAGGTTGAGGTCTAATTCTATAGAGCGACTTTTCCGAGAAGCGGAAAAATTCCTTTTTGACTCCAGCGATATTTTGAAGAAATATTAATACTTAATTTGGACTCTCGATTAGTTAGTTTATTTTTTCTAGTTATTGAAAGCCATGTCATCTTCCAAAGTGAGAATTCTACTTCCCATCAAACGTGTGATTGACGCCGCTTTGAAGCCCCGGATTAACAAGGCTCAAACTGGTGTTGAGTCTGCAGGTGTGAAATTTAGCATCAATCCTTTCGACGATATTGCCGTTGAAGAGGCAATCAAGATCAAAGCAAGCCTTAAAGATAAAGTGGAATCAATACATGCAGTCTCTATTGGACCCAGTAAGGCTCAAGATGTCCTAAGAATTGCACTTGCCAAGGGTGCTGATAAATCCACCTTGGTAGATGTTAAGGACAATGAGGTCGAACCACTGCAAGTCTCCAAGATTCTCAAAAAGATTCAAGAAGCTCAAGATTCCAACCTTATTATTTTGGGTAAGCAAGCCATTGATGACGACTCCAATCAAACCGGTCAAATGCTTGCTGGTCTTTTGAATTGGCCACAAGCCACGAACGCTTCCAAAGTTAAAATTAACGATGATATGACTGTAGAGGTTGAGAGAGAGATTGATGGGGGTGTGGAGGTTGTCAAAGCCTCTTTACCTATAATCATCACTACCGACTTGAGATTGAATGAACCAAAATTTGTCACTCTCCCAAAAATGATGAAAGCTAAGAAGAAGCCGTTAGAAGTTGTGACAGTTGAGGACCTTGGACTCACACTAGAAAATAGATTAGAGGTGGTGAAGCTTGAAGATCCACCTGCAAGAAAGGGAGGTTTGAAAGTGGGCTCTGTCGACGAGTTGATTGCTAAGCTTAAGGAAGTGAAAGCTATTTAGAGAAAATATTGTATATTGAAAGGTGAAACGAGTTTTAGAATTTGTTGATAGTTTTTGTCACAGATGGATGGCTTTCAATCCATATTAGTAGTTCTGCCCCACAATTAAATTCTGGGATATTTTTTATCTTTAAAAAAAATGACCTTATTAGAACAGTCTGTTGAATACTTGGAAGCTCAATTGGCTGGTTGGACGACTGGAAGACCTTTCATAGTAGGATTTGAAGGACCTCAGGGTTCCGGCAAAACCTATGTAACTACAAGGCTAGTCGGAGAACTCTCTGCAAGATTTCCAAAGTTGAACTTCGTTAGTTTTTCAATTGATGATTTTTACCTTACTTATGAAGAGCAACTACAAGTCAGTTTGCAAAACTCTGATAATATGATATTACAAGGACGAGGACTTCCTGGGACTCATGATCTTGGACTTTTGCTTTCATGTCTCCAGCAAATAGAACTAGGAGACACCAATGTTTCCATACCTCAATATGATAAGTCTTTGCACAATGGTAGAGGTGATCGTGCTCCCAAAGAGGAGTGGATACACATGAATGGAAGAAAGATTGATGTGGTCATATTTGAGGGTTGGTTTTGCGGATATCTAAGTGATGAAAATGAGCAAGAATTGCTATCTAGATGGAGCCAAATCCAGAAACTTCAGTGTCCCAAGTTTGATTCACTGAAAGCTAATCATATTTTGAAATTGAACAGTGATCTCAAAAGATATCAATTGGTCTGGCAAAAATTTGATTGCTTTATATATGTCACAACGAACGATTTGACCAATGTGTATAGCTGGAGATTACAACAAGAACACTCATTGATTCAATTGAAGGGAACTGGAATGTCAGACAAAGAAGTGGAACTTTTCATTGATAGGTATATGCCTGCATATCACTTGTATTATAATTCTCTATTGCAAATGAAGAGGGTTGTTCCAAATTGCATCAACTTTCAAATAGACCTGTGCAGAACTGTCATCAACAAAACGGTATGATTAGAGCAAATGACGTTTTCTCGAGCGGGTTCTTGTAGAAGATACGAACGGAATGTTCTCTGAATCAGTTATTGGATCTTGAATATCTAGAGTTTTAATGGCCTTTGATGGTTTCTTGATTCTTCCCGTGTTTGTGCTTTTGTTAGTGCTACTGGAAGTGCCCTCCAACATGTGAACCAAGCTTTTATTGAATTGATCTTGTTTCTTTATCAATTCGAACAATTGAATCTGGTTCTCAAGGATAATATTGGTGTTTGTCTCAATTTGACTACTGGAGCTCTCCTCGACCGACTGGCTCCCGTGGCCGAATAATTTTAATCTTGTATCCATTTCCCGTATTAAGTTCTTAGATTGAGTCGCTATACTTTGGAACTGTTTCACTCCCTTTTTCATATCTTCAGACATGAGTCGTAAGTCTTTAATTAGCTTTTTAGACAGAGTGCGCATTTCTACACTTTCCAGCTCCAGTTTGTTTGCCCACATGATAAGTTCTTTGTGGTCTTTAGTATAATCTCCATGGTCAGAGAAAGCTTCTTCTTTATCTGTCAGTGATATATCCTCATCATCTGATTGATCAGTTGAGGACTGATCTTTAGCCTGCATGTTCTGTCTATAAAGCTGTAAAGTTCTTGTAGGATCATGAGAGTCAATTTTCTTCTTCGTAAGCTGGGACTTCCCGATGTCCGTCAGCTGTGTTTCTTTATTTGATTCTAATGAAAAATTACTAATGATCGTTGATTGGTTACTAGATATTGGAGAGTAGTTCATTTTCAAAGAGATGTCTTGTTTGTTTACCACAAATTAGGAACTTTTGTGCCCCCTTTTTTCAGTAAGAACTCACCCTCGCACCTCAGACAAAATATTATTTTGAATTTATTTGTGATCTTGCAATTCAATGGCATCTAGCATCTGAAATGTCAGCTTTGAAGTCGTTCCTTGAGGGTATGTAGGACATCAAATTTGGGCTACTAATATTTTAGAGAAAGTCAATGTGATAACTTCTGATGGAAGACTATTTGTTGGAAAGTTAGAAGGATTTGACCAAACGTCGAATGTGGTACTTTCTAATAGTCTAGAAAGGGTATTTTCACCAACTGACACAACCAAAGAACTAAGTTTAGGAACTTATATCATACGAGGAGACCAAATTGTCTGCGTGGGAGTGATAGATGAAGAAGAGGAAAGCAAGACAGACTATGATATGATCCATGGTGATTACTTAAAAGGTACTAAAAACGCCCTTCGATAAGAATGTTGTACAATAGAACACAATTACCTTACTCAATACTATCAAATACGAGATGCGACTTCTAACATATAAAATGTTTATTGCTTAACAGTAGGTATTCCAAACTGTTTCATTTTAATTGCAAGCTCCATCAGGTAATCTAATGCTTCATTGTAAACTTTGGCTTTCCAAATGGTCTCCCCCCACACGAATATTCCATGTCTTCTAACAAGAATCGCGGTAGTTCCAGGATTTTCATTGATGCATTGTTGTAAGGTATCTGTCAAATCTTCTTCCCTTTCAGTATTTTCGATAATTGGAATCACCAATTTATCTGAGTACCATAGATTTCCAGCTTCTGTTAGTTTGGGGATGGCTTTAATTTGTTCGATACATGATATTTCAAACTTCTTGTCAAAAAGTAAAGTACACATCACCGCATTCTGCGAATGAGTGTGGATACAAGCTCCAGCATCTCTGATTCTGTACATCTCCAGAAATAGCGGTGTGCAAGCAGAAGTCTTGTAGTTTTCTGGTCTTCTCAGGTATTCTTTAGTATCTCTGTCCAGCACAAACATATCCGTAGGAACCATTCTCTCTTTGTGTACTCCACTTGGGGCAATGTAGATCTTATTGCCATCCCTAATGGAAACTCCACCACCTGTACCCGTGCACCAACCACTTGTATAAAATAGGCGACAAAGATCGCAAATTAAATTCGCAGGGTGTTTTGGATCACTTGAAGTAATGAGATCGTTATTATTGACACTAATATCGATGTTGGGGAGCTCACTGTGGCAATTGCAGCAAGTCATAATTGATGATTTAATTGGCAAAAAAATTAATGCACATGCTAAAAAAAATCGTCACAGACAGGATTCGAACCTGCGCATGCAGAGCACACCGCCTTAGCAGGGCGGCTCCTTAACCACTCGGACACTGGGACAATATGGTGAATAGATAGCCTTACAAGCTAACTTAATCTTTTGATGAAAAAGGCTAAGTCAGATCTTTTCTTTTAGCGTGAAGATGTATGTTATCACACCAACTAGAACCAATTACTCTTATTTTAATCATATAGTTTTGTTCTCTTTCAATAGAACATATTACTTCAACATATATGCTTAGCTGGAACCCTTAAAACATTTCACAAATAGAAAATAATCATTGGTAGCTGGCCGTTGTTCAACCACTTGTACACCTTTGACAGAAGCTTCTCAAACTACAATACAAAATCCGAGATCTGAGAGACAGCTCAATTGAAACTTTCAGGGAATGATTGTTAATGTCCACACGACCATGTATTATCTCCGTGAATAGGGATGACTTGAAAACTCTGACGCTATCTTTAGCTCATAAATAATCTATTTTTAGTATTCCTTGATATCTACTGATTATGGCATGTCATCTCACTAGAGATTGGGTTCGTAGTTGATATCATTGTGCATGACCCGAAGGCTTCCGATTCGAAAGCTAGTCATCAAAAGCTTGCGCCTCACATGGTCGATCGGCGCGACTGGGCGCAGCATTGACGTCGAAAATAATATATTTGTTACACTTAGCACCGACGCGTATTTAGTGCTATTTTAAAACCCAGCTACAAAGTCTAGGCATTCTGTATGCCAGTACTTGGGAAACTCTGACTTAGTCTACACAAAAATCTGAACTCAGACTAATATCACCTTGGCAAATTATGAGTCACCCATACAGCAGCCGAGCACAACTACGTGCTAATCTGCTCAATGACAATCCGTACGCTTTCAATCCAAAGTCGACTTCTCAACCCCAGCAGCCGCAAGTGAATCAGCAACGACCTATTGGCAGACCATATCCCCACTCGCAACCTTATAGTCAACAACCAACTACTTTTGTCGGCCATCCATTGCAACAGAACAATTCATATGGTCCTAGTCCGCAACAGCCCGCTTATCAACAAGGCATGCAATATCCACACCCATTGCCATCGAATGTTCATCAACCATACATACAGGGTCCTAGACCACAGCCAGGTGGGTCAGCTGATCACTATCAGCAGAGTAAGCCACCATCGCGTTCTTACCATCAACACCATCATTCAATGCCTCAAACAGACTACCCTTTGCAACGGCCTCCACAGCAAGTGAGATCAGCTTCATCTACAGAGCAATATAATGGACAAGGATATCCAATCCTAAACCAAAGTCAACACCCTATCGAACAACAATATACCCCAAATGAATACCAACGATCAATTGCTCCAACTGAACCATTGAGATTGAATCCACAGACGAACTCTGCAATGGGAAGAACATCAGGCCAAAGTTTATCAGAGCAAGTAGATAAGGTGCCACCATTAGATACCGACCGTATTAATCAACTCGAAGACAAAATTCAACAATTAGAGAAGATGCTCTCTTTACAGGATTTGAGCTCAAAAAACAACTCTTTGACCTCCATGTCAAGTAGTGCGAGCAGTACAAATACGAAAGATCAGTTTAATTTTACAGCACCAGTAATGGGAACAAGCAGACTAAATTTACAAGCAAGCTCAGGCGACTTAAGTAAGTCTACATCACAGGATAATAGCGATTCGAGTTCTGCACCTCCTCTGCCACCCCCTCCTCCTGCAGATCAACGATCAATTGCAAATAGTCCGGTTGCCAATGCATTTTTAGCAGCCGGATTTAGTGGGAACAGTCATACGCGGGACAGTACAGGTTCTCTTACTTCCGCAGAAAGAGAGCTCGTCGAGGGATACCTTCCGTCCCCCTCCAAAAATGCAGACGTGTTGGACTTAGATTTACCTCCTTCTTATGAAGAGTTGGAGAAGTCTGGAACGTTGACATATTCAAAATCGATTTATCGTACTGGTTTTGAGAAAGCTGGAATCAAAATGGACCATTTTGAATCCTCGACAAGAAGGCCAATTGGAACAACATCAACAGAAAACCAGTCTTCACCTTTGTTGAAATACAAGAGAAAGCTGCCACCACCGGCTCCCGAGCCTGTTGATCCTATTTTGGAGCGTCAAAAACAAGGTTCACTATTTCCTCCGACACAACCTACAAGACTTGCCAGTGACAACAGTATGAGTTCAAGTCTCTACAGTGAAAGGGTGACTCCGACTCGGCAAGAGAGTGGCCCTACTCTTCCCAAAACTGTTACAGGGCGACCTGACAGCTTGAAAGACACAGCCAAATTCATTAAATCATTTTCTTACAAGAAACATAAAAATGGAGTGATTGAACCAATTTTACCCTCCAAATCGGAAGAGAGCTTGGATAGTCTAATCAATGGATTTGCAATGATAAGGAACAAAGCCCTAAAGGACTATAAAGATTTTACTCCGTTTGTCCAGTTCGAATGGGCAATAACTATTCTTGAAGCTATTTCTCGATCTGACCTGATCTCCAAAATGGCCATTGATGGGAAGATCCGAAAATCTGTCCTTCCTTTTAAGTCATTGAATTCTCAAAGAGAACAATTCCTAAATACTGCTGTCAAGGTTCTTGAAAAGATCATCCAAATATCTCCTAATTCGACTAGGGCTAGATTGTATCTTGGAGATATATATTCAGGAGGTATTCATCCTGGGCTTATGGCCAAAGATGAGGAGAAAGGATACAAACTGTTTTATGAGGCTGCTACAAAGCAAAATGATCCTGTCGCCTGTTACAGAGTTGCATGCTGCTTGGAGTCAGGGGTTGGATGTACAAAGAGCGTCGAGGAGAGTTGTAGATTTTTTCAACTGGGTGCAGGCTTGGGCGATCCTTCTTCCATGTGTCAACTTGGTATGCTTCATTTTGCTGGAGTCAGTGGTTTTGCTTTGGATATACCCAAATCAATTTACTGGCATGAACTTGCCACAGATGCTCTGAGAAATCCAGAAATAATGGGGTCTGATCCTTTGATTTCAGCTAGATCATTTAGCGATTCGAGAGGTGCCCTTTATACCCTGGCGAAACTTCACCAGACCGATCTTAATATGTTGTGTCTTGTCAAAGATACACCGAAATCAAAGGCTACGTTGAGCCAGATGAGGCAAAGTGGGATTTTTGGAAATTCCGAGAAGACTCTAAATTACTACCTTGAAGCAGCTAAACTAGATCATTTGGAGTCTCAAGCTTGCCTTGGTTTCTACTATGCTCAAGGATTTTTCCCTACTAGCAATTTCAAATCCGACAAACAATCGAACGGTGGATCTGCTGCTCCCGTCGATGCAAGACGCTCGATATATTGGCTCTCCAAAGCTGCAGCTGAAAACCATCCTTATGCATCGCTTGGATTGGCTAAATGGTACGGATCTGGAGCTAGCGGTGTCTTGAAAATGGATGAACAACAAGCTTTCTTGTGGGGTAAAAAGGCTGCAGATGAGGGTCAACTTGCAGAAGCTGAGTTCATGATTGGACTTTGTTACGAACAAGGCTTTGGAGTTCAAAAGAGTATGAAATCTGCAGTTGACTATTACAAACGGAGCGGATCTAAGGGCTACAAGAAGGCCTTAAGCAAATTGAAACAATTCAGAGACCAAACACCTCAGTCAAGAAGAGAGGTTTATTGAACGATACGATGTATTTTATAGAACAATCAGGACGCTTGGCGTATGCCTCCTTAATAATACAAACCTTTGTTAATTCGATATACTTACTTTGCTACCAGAAAATAATTTGCTGCCAATTTTTGTCGCGGGCGCCATTTTGATAATTTTTCCTGCGGTCATTTGTCCAGTTTGCTTTATCAATACTTAGCTTGATCTTAAAGGGGAACCGTTTCAAAAGAAAGTGGTAGAAAATTTAATTTTCTATAGTATAAACTCAATTCGATTGATCTAATTGTCCATTCAAGCTACCAGATCAATTAACAAATAACAAAGATCAAATGTCTGAAAGTAAAACTTGTTGTGGTGGTTCCTGTGTGACCAAGTCTAGCACTGATTTGCTAACTTGGAAAAATCCAACTGCTTCCGGTAAAGTATTCGGAAGTATCATTGGATCTCTGTTGCTATTGAAATATGTTAACTTGCTCAACGTTGTGTTCTACGCTTCAGCTTTTGTTTTAGCAGGTAAGTGGGATGACTTGAGTTTGGAGCCTTCCAAACAAATCGCCAAGTCACGCGATCAAATTTACTAACTCTTTCTAGTTTCTGCTTTAGGTGAATACGCTGGTAAGATTGCCACAGGTCAAGGATTTGTGACTAGATTCAAGCCAGCTTACAAGAATGTTGTTGGCAAATATGCCGACGAATACTCAGTTCATGCCGCTAGTTTCCTCAAGAAGGCAGAGCTCAAAGTTCAAGAAGTTCTCTACTCCAAGGACATCGAAGCAACTCTTAAGGCTGCTGGTGCCGCTTATGTGCTGTACAAATTAACTGCTTGGTTCAGTTTGTGGACTTTGCTATTTATTTCCACCTTGCTCTCTTTTGCTGTTCCACCAGTTTACTTAAAGAATCAAACTCAAATTGATGATGCTATCGTTAAGTTCACCAAAGTTGCTAAAGATAAATTGGTTGAATTGGTCGAATTATTGAAAGAAAAAGCTGGTCCTGCGTTGGAGACTGCCGAGAAAAAGCTTGGTCCAGTTGGAAGCTTTATCAGATCCAAGATTCCAGTTAGAACTGCTGGTTCTACTGTTGGAGAGAGTCCAGCTGTTACCAGTGCTACCACCTCCGCTTCTGCCCCAAGCGCTTCTGCCCCAAGTGCTACTGCTCCAGTGACTAAGATTGATGTTAACGCTCCAATCAATAATCCATTGACTGTTGATGAGGTGAAGAAACAAGCTGAAGCTGTTTTATAAGTGAATAAGAGCTTTATTTGGTTTTTCTTTTCATATTTGCTTTTGTACATGAGTAACAAAACGACTCCATCTAAGTTTAATTTTTCACACTTATTGAATCTGCGTATACAAGCTTGAGCGTCATATTCACATGACAGCACAACATCCTCCTGAACCACTCTTACCTTCTTTTGGGTCTCTACCGACGCCAGCACCGGAGGCTTTTGAAGAATTCTTAGCATCGGACAATTCATTGGCCCCAGCCGATCCGGCCCCCTGGCCGACAGCTGAGTTATCAGCGGCTCCGTATTGAGCCTCTTTCTTATTCTTTTTCGAACTTGCCCCTTGTTTTTGCCTCTCTCTAGCCTCCTCAGACGGATCTGGAAAAAGGGTGCCGACTAAACCGGCGTGCTCAAATCCACTATTAATTATGATCTTCACCAAATTATGGAATGCCTCTGTCACATTCATACCAGTTTTTGCAGACGTCTCAATGTAAGCGCATCCCATTTTTGACGCCAGATTGGCAGCCTCGTCCTTGGAAACCTGTCTTTCATCAATCAAATCGGATTTATTACCAACAAGAATCATTGGAGCAAAAGAAACCTGCTCTTCCTTGACTCTCATAATCTGGTTGTAGAATGAACTAATTTCCTCAAATGTCTTGCGATCAGTCAAACTGAAAACAAGTAAGAAACCCTCACCTGTCTTCATGTATAGATCTCTCATTGAAGAATACTCTTCCTGACCAGCAGTATCCAAGATATCTAAAGACGACGGAATTCCATTGATTTCACAGTAATGTCTGTAAGAATCCTCAATCGTTGGGTCATACTCATTCGCAAATTCAGATTGAGTCAATCTAATGGTCAGAGCTGATTTACCAACCACAGGAGGTCCCACAACAACAAGCCTGTATTCTTTTGACTTCATATATTAGTAAAACTCGAGTATGTTTCAGGCTGATACTTACTACTGATGCCATTCTTAATGGGTATAGTTAACAATTCAGGAATTATTAATCACTGCAAGTGTTTTGGGTTGTTTCTTTGTCAAGTATCTCTCCTAGTAATAGTCAGTTAGGTTACTTTGCTTTAACCAGATTATCACAAGTAAGGGGCTAAGGATTTTGAAACCAGACCTAGATATCTTGCCAATTGCAATAGTTCTAAAATTTGGCAACTTATCAATAAGATGAAACGTAACCAGGTAATGAACTATGATCTTTTTGACACTTTGCTTCCTAAATATTTTTGGAATTTTTACTTTTCAGCCTCATTTTCTAGCAAATTGCGCTGTTTCCTCCTACTCCTTACAAAGTTAGACATCCTTGCACCCATAATTATTATCTGTAATTATTTTCTTGTCAAAATAAACTATATAGTCACCCACCCATGCTTCAGACGTTTTTGAACCAAAACTTTGGTTCAATCCAGGATTTGGCCAACATTGACAAAAATATATCTGAAATAGAGACATTGAGATCCAAATTGAAAGAACAGATTTCATTCAAGCCTGCTGAATCTCATTTGGAATTAGGCACACAATTGATTCAAAAATTAGATTCGATTGTTCAGAATGATGACATAAATGCAATCGATGAACTTATTGATAAATATGGAAATCTTGAGATACTGAATAGTTCCAAACAGGAATTGAGCAAGAAACTTGTTCTCAAGAAGATTAAAGAACTCTACGATCAGTATTTGGATCTAAACGATCAGTTAAATGACTTCGAACTTTTAGAGCTTCCTAAATTGGATTTTGATGAAGCATTGACTAGTCTAGAGGTTTTGTGCAATCAAATAAAAGAGTTTGAATCAATTCAAGTGGATGGCTCGAACTCAAAATCCAGTCATACCGAGTACATATCTCTCCTTCATAATCGATATGAAAGCATCGTGATTAGAAATCTTAAAGATCGACTATTGAGAGAATGCCGTACCAAAACCATTCATTGGGATGATGAGAAGAATTTGAAAGCCAATGAGATTGGAACGATCAAGCTATTTTTTGGACGTTTGCTACGTTTGCAATCCAATTACACTAATTTGATAAAATCTCAAATGAAAACCCTATGGGCATTCGATTGTTTGGCTGAAGATTTCAAGGTCAAGTTTGTTTATCATTTTGAAGGCTCGAACGAAACGAATAGGTTAGACAAACCGGAATACGCGCTGAATTATCTAAATGGATATTTGCAAAAGACCGCTCCGATCGCCGAAAGGTTGTTTGCCAATGACTTTTTGAGATATTACAAGGATGAGAATATGGTAGAGTGGTACGCGATATCTCTACTAGTCCCTGTTAAGGAAAAATTTGATCGTGAGATGGATGAATTTGTGAAAAATGAAGGTTTACTAAGTCATTTGATTCTGGAGTTGCAAAAATTCGATCAAATATTGGTCAAAAGCTACAAATTTAAACACATGGAAGATGAACAATCAAATTTGTTGACGTACCAATTGATTCTGTCCAACGATGAGATCTTTGTCAGTTGGCTTAATAATGAAAAGAATTTTGTGAACCACAGGTATGAGGAGATCATTAATTCTAAAAATGCATTTGTGATAGACACGGACTTTGTTGAAGATGGGAAAACCAAACCAACTAAGTCCGTAATAAATCTGAAGAATCTACTGGAAGGAATCAGCAATAACTATGCTATGCTACCGACTAAGTATCAAGTTAAGTTTTTGAGCGAGGTGCAATTGCGTCTTCTGAATTCCTACTTTTCCCATTTGAAGCAAGGTCTCAATGCTTTGGATGCAACTATTCATGGTAGGGTTAGCGATGAACTGTCACCACTAGAACGCATTTGTCGTGTTTGGTGCTCTTCAAAATATGCAATCGAGACAATGGCTAATTGGGGGGAGTCTGTGCTTTTCATTGAATTGTGGAGTTCAATAAATGGAAGCGATCGCTTAGAGACTACATTTTTCAATTCGGTCATTAATGGTTACAACAAAGATATAATGGTTCAGCTTCCAAAGAAACTTCAGGCTTATTTTGAGCGGGAACTGAATAGGACAATGAAATCGTATTTTCTTTTGAACAACCACTGGAGTTCAATGAATGTTAACGAGGCTATAGGAGCACGTGAGTTAGATACAGCCATTTCAGCGTTGCAGAACGATCTTGTGTATCTAGGCAAGGTTGTTTCTTATAGCGATTATCTACAGATAGAATTGACTCTTTCAGGAGTTATCACTGGATATTTCGAGAAGAATTTCATCTATTGCAATAAGTTTAGTGTTGGAGGAGCTAAACAATTGGAAGCTGATTACAATAAAATGTATCAGTCTTTAAAGTTGTTGAAAGACAATTCGAATTTCGGTCGAATCCAGGAGATTTTGACTGTATTAAAGAGTGAAGATACCTCATCGCTTTCATATTCCGATTTCTTCTTGCTCAAAGATTATCAAATCAATGAATTGATCTCACGCAAAAATTAAGTGGGCATTTTGAATAATTTCTATTGAAACAAATAATTAAGTCTGTTATTTATTCAGATCGAATACATAATCAAGTTTTTATAATTTTCTTGATTGCTAACACCAAATCGGTGAAGAGTAGTATTGATTGGAATGAAGCTAAGCCGGATTCTATCCCCGGAATCAGAATCCACAGATTCACAAGCCATTGGGGATGATACACCTCCGACCTCATCTGCGACAACTCCTTCCGAGCTGGCAAACGAGAACCCTAAAAGACAGGAACTAAAACTAGAAACCATGAATTTTGACAATTCCGATCAAAAGGATGAAGGTTCTGCAGCATTCTCGTCCAAGGACCATATAATAAAACAGACATGTTCTGAAGAAAAGCACAAGGTTAAGAATGCTCAAAGGAAGTCGTCCTCGAAGAAGAATGACAACTACTTCAAAGGAAGTGAGCTAGAATCATTATTAAAGGCCACAGATTACTTTTCTGGAGGCTTGGATTTCAAGAGAAGGCGCCGTGCGTCTATTGAGAAGGAGAACAGTCCAAATAAACCTAAAATCCAGAAGGTGAAAGCTACCCCAAAAGATAATCAAAGTCTCAAGAAGAGACGAGAAGTCAAGAAAAAGAAAACAGCACAGCAGGTAGAGGATGAAGCTCCCTGGTTCCTCAATCACGGAGACTCGTTTGATATTTCAATTAAATGGCAATTTTTCGATGCAAATGCAAGCAATATAGCAAAAAATATTGAACCCACCTCTGGATATCAATTGGTCACAGACAGGCTGGCCCAATATGTGACCAATGACTCCAAATTGAACCCCTGTGAAGTGACAGTTCTTTATCCACTATTTGACCACAAAGAGCACTATCTTTTAGCTCAATGTAAAAACAGTGCTTGGTTTAATCCTGTTGCAGATGTTGCTCGCCTAATGGAACTTATTGCAACTGTTTATATGCCGGATGCGGCAAGATCAAAAGTTATCAATTTCCGAAATCCAGGTCGGTGTATTATTAAACGTTGGGATGACGCGTTAAACAGGTCTGATTCAGAAACAATGGTTAAACTCGTCGATGAATTCAATGATTTGGTTTTGGAATTGCGTGAATCTGGTGCGATGATCAGACACATTAAAAATCGTAAGACATTCCCCCAGTTGTTGGTTCATGAGATCTTAAATCAATGCTATCTACGTTCTGTTCTACCAGACTCCAAACGATTGAAAGGATATAAGGCTTTCTCCAATTATGTTTATGGAGAACTAATGCCTTCCTTTCTGAGCTTGGCATACAACCAATGCGAACTATCTCATGAGAAGGTGTTTATTGATCTAGGTTCGGGGGTTGGAAATTGTACAATACAATCGGCCTTAGAGTTTGGCTGTGAAAGTTATGGAGTGGAAATTATGGACCATGCTTCACGGCTTTGTGAGCTACAAAATCAAGAGTTTGAAAAACGATGCGCTCTTTGGGGACTGAAACATGGGGCTGTGAAATTCTTTTTGAATCAGTCCTTCATTAATAATGCTGAAGTTCAGGAGGTGATCGATCGAAGTGATGTAATTCTGGTGAATAATTACTTGTTTGATGCCTCAATATCTGCAAAATTGATCGATATCTTTGGAAACTTGAAGACGAACACTAAGATCATCAGCCTAAAGCCAATTGTTCCGCCAAGATACTCAATTGCTGCTGAAGGTGACGTGAATTCGATTCTCAGCAGAATGAAATCCACCAGATACATTTATGGGGAAAATAGTGTAAGTTGGACGCCCAAAGGTGGGTTCTATTATATTACAGAAGTACTGGAAGGAGTTAATGAGGACTATTTGAAGCCAATCCCATTGAGATCCCAAAAAACCCGAACCCGCGCTGAAGGATTGAATATATATACGACCAATTAAAATTAACAAGATAGTATCTGACCATGAATATATTGAGTCCCGTATAAATAGTTTAAGGGTTTTGTTTGACAAAGTTAACACCTTTCTCAATGTTCTTAACCAAGGTCTCCTTAGCAGTAGCAATCATTTCCTCTTCGGCATTGGACAAGGAACCAAGACCATGGATTTGCTTGATACCGTCAACACCCAAAGTCACCTTGGAAGAGAAGAATTCAACACCTTCAGATTTGAACAATGGAGAATCCACGAAAGCTGGTTCAATAACATCCTTTTCACCAGCAAGACCGTTCAAAACAGCAGATGCAAATCTAGCACCGGCTTGAGCCATGGATAAGGTAGCAGAACCGGCACCACCCTTGGCTTGGACAACCTCATCACCACCGAATTGAATTCTGTGGACTAAAGCATCGTAAGTTTCCTTTGGTAGATCCTTGTGGTTAGTTTGGGATATAAGAGGAACAATGGTGATACCAGAATGACCTCCAACCACAGTGACTGGCTCATGAACTGGGTTAGTTCCAGCAACCTCAGACAAAAATCTGGAAGATCTGAGGACGTCCAAGGTGGTGACACCGAACAATTTCTTTGGGTTGTAAGCACCCTTGGATTTCAACACTTCGGCAACAATTGGCACAGTGGAGTTAACAGGGTTGGAGATAACACAGATGGCAGCATCAGGACAGTTCTCAGCACAAGCCTTGGCCAAGTCTCTGACAATTGAGGCATTGGTGTTGAAGAGATCATCTCTAGTCATACCTGGTTTTCTTGGCACACCTGCTGGGATTAAGACAACATCAGCACCCTTCAAGGCATTTGCTAATCCATCATCTTCTGGACCATAACCAGTGACCTTGGAGTTAGTTGGGATATGCGAGATATCAGTAGCAACACCAGCACCCAATCTAAGATCGTACAAGGTCAAGTCAGTGACTTTATGGTTTAGCTTCATCAGTAAAGACAATGGCTGTCCAATACCACCAGCGGCACCAAGAACAGACACCTTGTAGGCGGTAGAGACGGTAGAAGAGAAGTGTCTAGCTGCGAATTTGTTCAGCATGGTAGTATAGAGTAAAAGAGTGAGAATAAAATTCAGACAAGATAATTTCCAATGCCCGGTAATCAGGAAAAACCCGGGACGCTGTGGGGGCGAGGAATCAGAACCAAGCGGTTTGAAAAAATTAGGCTGCAGTTGGCCGGGGAAAAAATCATGACTACAGTAGGAGATACGGAGACGAGGTCGGACCAGAGGTTACGAGTTGTACGGAAACAGGCACATTTCATGTAAAATATGAAATTAGTGCTGGAAAATGTAGTTAAATTTGATATGTTATCACTGCAGCCAATCACCAGTATTTTACCCCTCATCAATAGCCTGTTGCAATTATAAGTGGCTATTTGTTAACTGAATTAATTATCAGATGATTATCAGATCCGGGTAACATACGTTGTCATAGTGTGTAGAGATGTGGAGCTGCAAAAATTTTCCGATGTGGCTAATGATGGCTCGTGACGCGTCAAATATGCGGAGGTAAACAAATCAGTGAAAAGACGCGAAAAACTTCCAGCAGTATACCGGATTAGGCAAAAATCAGATCGATAACCTAAATTGTGGGAAATTTGAATCAAGGTCAAGGAATGTTACACACTATGTGGTTATGTGGTTGGGTTATTCAAACTTGTGCCACAGGTGATATGACTGGTCATAATTGTGTATTGAGTTCAAGAAAATCTCATGTAAGAATGTGCAGCTTGGAGGATAAGCGGTGTACGGATGTGTGATAATTAAAGAAGCATTACTTTGGAAGAGGGAGCTATAGAGGTGGGGTTAAGACCAAGGTAGCAAACCAATCTAGCAGGTTTGAATGGGTATATACGTACTGTATGGTATTTACTGAATCTTCAAGAAACCAAAATTCCGCCTATTGCAGCTCGTCTGCAACTGAGATTTGAGAATTTTGCAAAAAATAGCTATACCGCAGTTAACTAAATCGGGTTAATTGTTCAAGAAAAACACCAAACCCATTTTACCTGATCTGTTGATCGTTGTATCATTGACCAAAAACGTTGCTATAGTTTCCTGCTGGGCATCTATCATTCTAGAGACTCTATTTTGTTGAATTTCAACTCCCATTCTCACACCATATATCTGGTTTCCACTTTTCGTGCTTGGCCAACGATATAACTGTGAAATATAGTATGATGTCCTCATCTCCGCCGCAACCAAACCAAACCCCATTCAAAGACCAGAACATCAGTATTTCGTCTTCCCCTTTGCTGAATGAGACACTTTCCCTCCATGCTATGAACGAATATGGGTTTCTTCAGCATTCGCATTCTGGGTCGGACGAAAATCTTGTTCAAGGCCAAACACATGTTACCGAAACTCATTTGTCACAAGAAGAACTTCTGGATTTCGTTCCAATTTCGAATCAGGATGATCCTTCTTTGCAGTATCCGTCCTACATTCATCCGCTGACGGAGTCCTATTCGAGTTCCACTATTTCAAGTTTGCACACTGATAACCCAATTCCATCTAGTGTCAGCACGGGATCTCTTTCTAACATTCATCGGACCCCAATGAGAGCCACTGTGGCAACCACTCCGACAATTAAACGGTCCAATTCTTTGATTACTCCTAGACGGCCGACAAATACGAGAATTGCGGTTGTCGACAAATCTCCTGGGACAGGGAACCCATTTTATACTCCCCCTTCATTTCTGACTCCTAAGATCACCAAACATAGAAAGCACAAGTCCATTTCAACTTCTGTTTCTCTTTCACATCTGGACACTGATCTACAATTGCAATTGAACCATAACCAACATGGCTCGCCATTGCATACACCTTTACGGACTCCTGGACGTGCGAATATGAATGGGGCTGAAGGAGAAAACCATGAAGAGGAAGAAGAGGAAGAAGAGGAGGACAATGACGGCCATGAAGTCGAAGAGACTGAAGAAGGAACATCCCAATCTTTCTTCATTTCTCCGTCGGTCTTAATGAAAAAGAAATTTGGTGGAAAGCTGTCGGAGTTACAACCATTGAGACATGAAACCCAAGATGGAAGTGAGATGTACCATTTGAATCATTTGGGTCCTTCCAATGATTTCATCAACCCGGAATATCTTCCAAAAGTTGAAGATATCTCGTTGCTAATTGATTCAAATAATGTTGAAGCCATTGATCAGCAAAAACTCATGCATCCTCCACTGCTCAGGGCAAACACTTTACCTTCCTCACAAGATAAACCTGGTAGATTAACTAGATCACGGTCCAGCATGAACCTGAGCGAAATCGCTTCCTACAGAGAGGCCAAAACTGCAGCTTTGAGATCTGCAAATTCGTTTATGGACGATTTAAATTATTCTATTTCAGAGGTTCCAGAAGCCCCAGCATCTGCACCAGCATCAGCTATTGCATACAACTACGAGATGCCCTACACGTCACCACAACAGGCAAGACAATATTCTCGGTTCCATTACTTGACGCCGCCAAATTCATCCTCTTCTTCGACTTCAGGAGTAAACTCATTCCTGAACTCAGATCAAGAATTGCAGGCGAAAAAACTCGAGGAGTATAAAAAGAAAATCTCCCTCAGCACTGGTCTCAAAGAACCAGAACATCTGGATCGACCATTACAGTCCTCGAGATCGAAATCCCGCTCCAAAAATTCAGAGCAGGAGAAAAAGAAGACACACGAATGTCCATTGTGCCATTCGAGATTCCAAAGACCTGAACATGTCAAACGGCATATGCGTTCTCATTCTTCCGAGAAGCCGTTTGTTTGTCCACAAGAAAAGTGTGGAAAGCGGTTCAATAGAAATGACAATCTCAAACAGCATCTGCGCAAAATTCACCATCTGGCAATTTGAAATAGAATGTATAAGTCCATGTATACGCAATAATGAATTACAAGGCTTGTCTAATTTGAGCGTCAATTGGTATTTCAGTCACGTCCACACTGGCCACCACGTTAGACTTATGGAACTCTTGTTTCATGATTCCGGCGACCCCGTAGCAAATTGCAGCAATCGTTAATAACGTGGCTAAAGCGATCAATGAGGTTGCCATACAAGTAAGACTGAGCCATTGAATCACTGCCATTAACACGTAAAACAAGACTCTGTACATGTTTTGGTCCACAGTCTGGACTCCTCTGATGAACCAATCAGGCACTCTGAAGATTTTTAACAGGAAAGGCACTTCCACAAATGCCAAAATTATTCCCTGAATGATTGCCAAGATTGCAAACACGATCACAATGTTGAAATGGAAGATATTAGCAATCCCCAACGCAATTGAAAGGAAGATACAAATGATTCCAATCCATTGTCCATAAAGACTTCTTATTAGTCATTCAACTCATTACACTTACCTGAAGTTCATTGACTTCATGTCTTGGGTAAACCCACTGATTTTAATGTAATCTGTAAAAGCCATTTTTAGTATACTATTAAGAATTTAAACAGCTAATTTAAACTTCAACTTTTTTAGAGGCAGTGCTAGTAGGCCCAACAACCTTTTCAAATATGTTTTTGAACCGAAACGAGCAGGTATCGAATTTAGATAATGAATCCGATTCAGACTCTGATCAAGACTTTATTGCCGAGACTTTGGAACAGGTCGGAAGACTCTCTTTTCCGTCGTTTTCTATAACACCTCATTTGCCATCTCTTCCAAAACTAACTGCTCTTCGGACGGATTATAACAAACGGAAGGATGAGTTGGCCAAGATCTATATGCAACTGAGTGAATCATTGTCCGATATGATAAATTCCAATATTGATTATCCGATCGAGGATCTACATGAACCTGCTGGAGTCGAGATCCTGAAAGAACCCGAATCAACAGTGTCTCTTGTTCAGGACAGATTAGCAAATTATGATCATTTGACCTACTTGACATTTGAACAATTTAATGACCAGCTATTCTTGAGACAAAGAATAAAACAGATCCTGAATCTGGATCTGTTGCCCTTGGACCAACGATTTTTAATTCAAAAACTGATGTCTAGATCTTATTACGAAAAACAGAAATACGAGCGCGCAGAGATTGACGAGAGTGACGACGATACTGATGGAGATGAGGTGGTTTTGGTCTCTAAAGATTTAGAACCAACATATCACAATCTGGAGGAGAATATCTTGGGATGTGTTCACTATCAAAGAAATTGCAAAATAGAATGTCCAACTTGTAAGAAATGGTATACTTGTCGGTTTTGCCACGATCAAGAGATCACAACCCATCAGCTTCAAAGAAACAACATTCAACATATCCTTTGCATGTTCTGCAACACTCCACAGCTTCCTCAACAATTCTGTGTGAATTGCGAAAAACGACTTAGTGAATATTATTGCGACACATGCAAGTTGTTTGATAACGATCCAACCAAAAACATCTATCATTGCGATGAATGTGGAATCTGTCGTTTGGGTTTAGGATTGAATCATGACTATTTCCATTGTAAGAATTGCAACGCCTGTATTTCGATTGAACTGCAAGAGGATCATAAATGTATTGAAAATTCTACTCATTCAAACTGTCCCATTTGCGATGAATACATGTTCAACTCAACTAAAAAAGTGGTATTTATGGTTTGTGGACATCCTATCCATCAAACATGCTATGACGAATTCACCAAACATTCATATAAGTGTCCAATTTGTTCACGTACAATCATCAATATGGAGCTTCAATTTCGAGTCCTCGATCAAGAGATTAAAGCAACCAGTATGCCTGATGGAATGGGTTCGTGGAAGAGCGTTGTTAAATGTGTTGATTGTGGAGGTAAATCACGAGTTGGGTATCATTATTTGGGGATGAAATGTGATCATTGTCACAGTTATAATACAATGCAATTGAAATTGGTCAAAAATGAAAACGATTTGGATGAAAAAGAAGAAGATCTCGAAGATAAACGGATAATTATGAATTCATTGGATGACAACTTCCAATTTGACGATAAATCAGATACGAAAGGAACACAGCTTAAAGGAACTGCTAATATAGAAGACAACGAGGACGACGAGTTTGATTATGTGGATCAATTTGTCAGAGTCATAAACAATTTCGAGAAATACTCCACTATTAGTGAGGCATTCAAAGATTGGATATCTTCTTCAAAGAAAAAGGTTGATACTATTCAATAATATATATAGTTCGCTAGCCCTTTCTAGAACGTAAACTTGCGATTGGTATCGATAAGATTCTCGACTTTTTTTGCGAATTGTCTGTGCTTGATTCCGTTTTGGATCTCATGGTTCTTGGTGTTACCTGTTCGGTAGATACATCTACAAGACTTTCTTGTGATCTCATCATGCTATCGAGTTTCATGCCCAACTTCAGCCGACTTTCATTTTGAAGCCGGAAACTGTTCAATTTGTTAGTCGCATCGTCAATCTCTGACGAAGAAGAACATGTTCGATTGAGATCAGACTTGGAGTTCTGTTTACCACTCAAAGACGTTGGTTCTGGTATCACCGGCGAGCTTTGAGCATGTGGTCTGGTAAATACCGATCTTGGTTGGGGTTTCATTGGGGAGGATTCCGAGGTTTGTGAATTGGAGCGGAAATTGCGCATGCTCATAGACGACCGTTTGGAACCAGGTGATGGGTTGTTTGTACTTAGGGATGAAGTTAAAGATGCAGGTGGTGGATTGGATACCCTTCGAGGTGGAGTAGAGTTTCCGTTGGATCCCGAATTAACAGGTATCACTATTGGAAGAGGTGGAGCTTTCCGTGCAAGTTTAAGACTATTAGTCGAAGTATTTGCCTCTTCTGGAACACTCACCAAACTATTTGAGCTGGAAATCGTATTGAGAATTCCATAGATTGGAGAAACATTTCTAGTAGCTTTCGAAGAAGATGAAGTTGAAACAGAATTGCTGTCTTCAATAAATTGTCCCTCAGTGTCATCATCCGATGAAGTATGAGATGAAAAGGAATATTTGCGCGACTGAATGGTTGGAAGTGAAACTTTTGTGTTCATATGACTTGAAAGCGATGACTTAGATTGCGCATAAGTTGAAGTCGTTTGAACCGTGGACGGTGGATTGGCTCGTAACATTTTGTATTTGGACTGAACATCAAAATCATAGGCCAAGTCTTCGGGTTTCCATCCGTCATTGTTTTCCAAATTTCCATCGGCCTTGTAAGCCATCAATAAGTCCATACAGTCCAGCTGTCCATATTGTAGCGCCAAATGTAATGGACTGTTTCCTTGGTCATCTTGAATATTTGGATATGCACCGTTTTCTAGAAGGATTTGCAAACAGAGGGGGTAATCATGTAGACAACACAAGTGCGAGGGTGTATAACCATTGTTTCCACGTTGATCAATGCAAACATTGAAGAAATCCAATAATAGTTCCAAAGATCGGTACGAATTGTTGGAACATGCCGTATGAATCACGGTATCATGAGTAAATGTTAATTTTATCTCATCTTCAGACGTGATTTGAGAGTATGACTTGGCTTCCTGTACAAGATATGAAGTCTGGTATACACCTGAGTTGGGCGCCAAAGCTCGTTCACTCACTAGTCTCAATATGAGTTCACAAATTTCAAGTCGGTCATGGTATGCAGCGTAATGAAGGTTCGACCAACCGTTTGACGAGTCAATATTGTCCAATAAGTCAGGATATCGATTCAACACTCTCGACACCACCATAGAGTGGCCATCCACTATGGCGTTACGCAATCGTACGCTCGGATCGATCATCTATTGAGCGTGGTGAGAGAATAGAAGAAACAATAGAAGGGAAAAAAATCGTGTTCCCGCGAATTTCAAAAGAAGGAACCGCAGAAGCGAGGTGCTTCCACGCGAGGTCAGGGCATTTAATTCGGGGAATCCGACTTGTTTGTTTCTCCCGCGGAGTACCTGCCACATCCAATAGTCTTTCCTTGGATTTTATCCCATGATAGAATGAACATGGTCTGCTTCATCAACCAACCATGCGAAAGGATACTTAGTATTACCGTAACTCGACTTTTCGTTAACTGTAGCTTCGTGAGCATCTCCGTTTTGAATCAACAAAGCCTATAATTTCATTATTCGTTTATCTAATACTTTATCTACAAACTGTAAACCATAGCAACTCGTTCATCTTCTGCGGGTCTAGCCATAACAGAGACGAAGTTCTTCTTCAAACACCTGAATTCAGCTTTATTGGTGTTGAGATGACTCTTGAGTTGGTCTTTTCTGTAAAACCGTTTCCCGCAGCCCCAAGAGGTTCCATCTTGGTTTAACCCACCACATATGAACGGTTTCACGTTTTTAGAATGTTGTTCTCTTGTATGTCGGGAGAGATCAGATGATCTACTAAATTTGACCTTACATTCGGAACAACTGAACAACTTCTCCTTCTCATGAACGGACAATTTATGTGACACTAAGTTATGTTTTCTTGTGTACGATTTGGGACATTGATCACATTTGAATCTGTTGACAGGCGAGACAGATTTTTGAGTCTCAAAAGTCGGTCCAGAAAGGAGATGTTCTTGTGGGATAGGTGCATAAATGGGGGAACGACTATAGAAAACTGGTTGCGGAACTTCTGGCCCCAGAGGTGGAGAAAGAGAAGTCATCATTGGATGTGAAGGAGGTGGAGGATATTGTATAGAGTATGCATGGACATTTGGTTGTGAAGCTATCATGCCTTGATCTGTAAGCGAAACAGGAGAAGGCTGCGGGTTGACGCGAGAGAATAGTTTGTCAATGCTCGGAAGTTGCACCTTTTGTGACGTAGAAAGGGAGGGGCTCATATTTCTGGAGTGCGCATCAGAGGAGCTGGAATGTAGTTGATAGTTTGAAAGGTCAGTAGAGAGCAGGCTAGAAGACTGGAACTTGTTTACCGACATCATCAGCATCGTGATGGACGAATGTTTCCTTTTGTAATGAATAGGCGAAACAACGCACTAAAGAATTTAAATCAAACGATAACAAGATACGAGACTGAAGAAACAAAATGGGAAACACGATTAACGATACCTGATACGTTTTATAAACGGGCAATCTTTCAACGGGGGAAAGACTGCGTTGGAACATGCATGGCTCTACGCCTTCTTTGATATGCACAATACCTTCTTTAGCATTGTTCAAGATAGCATATAGAAACTTAAGAATTACCTATATAGGAAATATGCACCTTCCATGCAGTAATTTCACTTGCTAACGACTTTCTGGAATTTGTTTACCGCCACAAAATGCACTCGTTTCTTTTTTTTGAGAGCATGGTACCTTTGTTTTGCGGGCGATAAAACTGTTGTACATTCAGTAGCTCAAATCATCAATAACATAATGGTTCTCACACTGCCCGGTGCTGCATTATCATTTGAATGAATCCGACCAATCAGATGAATTGCTCAACAGTCCCTATTGTTTCACAATATTGCATTCAAGTGTAATAATACATGGATCATTCCTTCTAGCTTCACTATGATGTAATCGTTCACCAAAGAATAGTTCCATACATACATTTTTTCGTCTAAAGTATGCCTGGAAGAGGTCATCAGAAAATCAGTATTCTCACACTTTAATTTAATCTTATCTATCTTGCCCCGCTTACAGTAGAAATCTTTACAATTACAGTTGCCATAGCAATGCTGCAACCATAATTAGTCCAAGTCATATTATGTCCGCTTCTCTTCTCAACCTGTTATAAACACACCTCACTCCAGACAGAAATGCATTTCTTACTGACTTTGCTTTACTTTAAAGGAACAGTAGTCAACCATACAATGCTAAGCCTTGTGCGCATGCAGTGTTATCTACATCTCTGAAGATTTAGTACATTAGTTAATTAGTCAAATGAATCACCTGATATATGATTATATAATCAGCGATAACAAAAAGAAACACACATAATCTCAACGATCACGGGAGCTGATGAGCAAAACAAAAAGAAGATTATAACGTACCATTGCTAGTTTCAACCACCTCCTCAACAACTCCATTAGTTTCGGGCTTGGTTCCGATGAAACGGTCAACTGTTGGTTTGATTGCAGCAGCATATGCTTCACTAGAGAGTCTTCTGGAGGTCTTTGCGATAGCGACTGGGGTTGATGCAGATGCTTTTTCATCCGAGTACACCGTAGTGACATATGTAGGTAATGATGAAACTTGGGTGACATATGGCAAAGCTCTATCGTAAGTACTTCTAACTAGCTTTCTGGATCTGGTGAGTTCACCTTGAGCAGCATCTGCTGTCTCTTGAGCTTTGGTTTCAACTTCTTCTTTGAGAGGAAGTATTCTATCCACCACAGATTCATATCGGTCATTCACTAGCTTGATTACAGAGCTGAGACGAGACCGAACGCTAGATGTGGTGTTAGAAAATCTTGTTCTCACATTTTTAACCGTATCGCTGGTCCAATCGTTGTACAATCCAGAAACTCTCTTGGAAATATCCTCAGACTTGAGAGATGTCACTGAAGGGAAAACATTGTCCAAATATGACAATGTGGCGTCCGTGGACTTGTCAATTGCGTTTAAGATAGAAACCATTATAGTAACTTCAGAAAGCGTGTTAACCAGTCTTGAAGTAGCAGAGTGTGTATATGTCTCAACAACTTTCACCACGGAGTATCTCTCAGCGAAGGCGCTGGCTTCCGCCACCAATGGATAGTTCATCACATGGGAATAAGAATGGTTGGTAATTTTGCTAGGTTTGGCGTCTTCTGAGCTGCTCATGACGGCTTATAATGATTGGCTATGATTGTCAACACAAAGATACAACGAAGAGCAATAGAAACGGATGATAGGCTGATTTCCCACAAAAATGTGCAATATTTTCCTTCTTAAATGCCCTTGCACAATTTTTGATCCTTATATAGTAATAATTAAAAGTCTGTCAATTTAGATAAGGGTGATGGGGGAGTTGTGGGAGCAGCGATTTCCAGGAGGGGCAACTGGGGTATAATAACGTGGTGGGGTAGAGCTACTCTATGGTTACCATTCTGGAAGTTTTAATGATGATATTACTGGAGATACAGACTCCCTTCACGCTTTATTAGCTCTGGTTCATAAAGAGCCGCATTTGCTTGGATCTAACATGATAGCATGTGAAAATACTTGTTTTCAAAAATCCGGGTAATCAAGATATATTTCCGGGTAACCATTTTTTTCCAAATTCAAATATTTTTCCAATCATCAAAAAAAACCATTCAATATGTCGTCCAAGAGATACAGAGGGGTCTTGGAAAGACTACCTACTTTTCTGAGGAGCACTTTTTTGGAGCGGGCAAATCGAGCCGAGATTCCCGCTTTTCGTTCAGACACTCCTCCTCTTCAGGAGAAAGAGCGTTTTAGCAAGCCTGAACAATGGAAGATTCTTAATGGAGATCGAGTTCTGTTCGTGAAAGGCCCAAATAAGGGAAAAGTCGCCAAGGTTTTGGGTCTACAAGAAGCTCATAATAAAGTCTATACAGATATTTCCGAAACTAAACCACTTTCTATCCCCAGACAGTTATGGCAGAATGATCAAAACTCATACCTGATTGACTATCCTAAGACAGTTCCTGTTGAAGATCTTCGAGTTGTTGCTACTGTTGAAAGAGAAGATGGAACTGAATATGAAATTGCAGCCGAGGATGTGGTTTTCAAGGGAAAGTACTTTGATGAAGATTATAAAAAGATGATGCCAATTAGAAGAGTCAAATATCATGAACATATCATTATTCCTTGGCCAAGACCGGATGCAATCGAAGATTGTGCATTTTCCACTTCACCTGAAACTGTTGAGGATAGAACCTTTATTGAAGATTCGATTGTGCGTCTTGAACAGCCAGCTGACTTCACAATCGAGTCTCTTAGAGACCCAACTATGAAGAGACCGTACAAATGGAACAAGAGAACTTTGACAAAACGCGATGTTACAAAATTGACTGCTCCATCAACTATATTCAGCGAGACCCAAAAGGCCATGTTTGAAGAAAGAAAACAGATCAGAGAGTCGCATATCAAAGAAATCTCACCAGAAGTGCTGGATTTCATTGGAACCAGAGTTGCGGAGCATCTCAACAACGTGACCGATCCAAACTTCAAACAATTCGTCGATAAGGTTTCTGGAGTGACTCGTGCTCGTAAGTTGGCTAAGAAAGAGGCCGAAAAGACACTGTACGAGGCTCAAATTAAGTTGGCCCAAAAACGCAATAAACAGGCAGCAAAGAAATAGATCGATTATGTATATATCAAATGACCATTCATAACTTTTCATACTCTAGTTTACCTTCTAGCTTCTTGTTATCAACCATCTTTCTAACTGCTTTCATGAGGTCACTTTGAACAATGTAATCCCTATCTTCTCTAATGGCAAAGAACCCTGCCTCCGTAACAACGTTACGAACATCAGCTCCATTAAATCCGTCACTCATCTTGACTAGAGCTTCGAAATCAAACTCTCCTTGTTTACTGATCTTGGAGGTATGAATTTTGAAGATCTCTAATCTTCCATTCTCATTAGGTAATGGAATCTCAATCTTTCTATCCAATCTACCAGCTCTCAATAAAGCTGGATCTAAAGTATCAGGTCTATTAGTGGCCATGATGACTTTTGTTTGTCCAAGATAATCAAAACCATCCATTTGATTGAGCAATTCCATCAGCGTTCTTTGAATCTCTCTGTCAGCAGATGTACCTTCGGAAAATCTACGTCCTCCAATGGCATCAATCTCATCCATGAAAATAATGCACGGCTCGTGTTCTTTTGCGTAACTGAACATCTCTCTCACCAACCTGGCTGATTCTCCAATATATTTATCCACAATTGCCGATGCAGGCGAGAAAATGAAGTTTGCACCAATTGTGGCAGCAACAGCTTTAGCAAGCAGTGTTTTTCCAGTTCCTGGCGGACCGTACAACAGCACACCTTTAGGAGGTTTAATTCCAACTCTTATGAACAATTCTGGATTCTTCAATGGTAACTCAATCACCTCTCTCAATTCCCGAACTTGTTCGGTCAAACCTCCAATACCACTGAACGAGATCTCACCTGGCTCAAAAGTGGTCATATTATAAACTAATGGGTCCACTTCACGTGGTAAAATACGCATGATTGTCAATGTGGTCATGTCCAATGCTACACGAACTCCTTTCTTAAGTTTTCCCCGTTTGATTGTCGACCGACAGCCCACAATATACCGTGGACCTGAAGAAGCTTTCACTATGAATCGTTCATCATCCAATTGTTTCAACACCTCTCCGATGATCTGTCCGATCGATTGTAACGCCTTGATATCTTCTTCTGTCTTTGTGAACTTCTTGTCTAGGTCTCGTATTCCTAGACGAGCTTCTTTCAACCGAGATTCCCATTGACTGTGTTCTATGAGTTTGTTTTTCAAGGCAGTGAGTGCCGATTTGCGCATCGTTTCTTCTGATGATTCCGCAACTGCTGCAGGGGTCTCTTGTTCCGAATTAGTCCCCTGACCATCCTCATTGAGAGCAGCCAATAACGGATCGTGTTCTTGGCTCATTGCTTGTAAATAAATACCAGTGGCAAAAAGTTCAAGAAATATAATCAAAGAAGCCGGGTAAAGAAGACTAGTTTGAAAAAAATATTCAGCACAAAACAATTTAACTTTACCTCATTATGGAGTTCCACGCAGTAATTTTTTGTGGTAAGGGGTCTGATTTGGCACCAATCTCTGGTGTAAAGGAGACTGGAATCCCCAAAGCTCTTTTACCGATTGCAAATAAACCAATGATTCAATATGTTCTCGAATGGTGTGACAAAGCACCTTTCCGTCAGATCACCATTTTCACCGAAACACAGACTTTATCCCAGATTTCCAAGTTTGTGGAGACATATAAAGAAACTAGAGATCCAGATTTGGCACGTACAAGTCCAATAGAGTGTGTAGGAGACGACGCTTCTAACACAGGTTTAATTCTTAGTCAACATAAGGATCTCATATTACAAAATACCCCAAATTTCCTGCTTCTTCCTTGTGACTTCATCACCGATGTTCCTCCACAGGTCCTGGTTGAAATTTATAGAGCCCAAGATGACGACAATATCGGATTATCGGTGTGCTACAACAACGGTTTTGAAAACATCGATACAAACAAATCATTAAAAACTAACTACACAATCTATTCTGTCCAGAACGGAAATTCAGTGCTTTTGGATCTGTACTCGAAAACTTCAGTGGCCATGTCAAAATTCTTGAAAATAAGAGCTCATTTACTTTGGAGATATCCTAACTTGCAAGTCTCAACGAAATTGTTGGATTCATTCATCTTTTTCGGAGATGCCCGTATATTTGGCCTTATAGAAGGCCAGGAAGGTGGAGTGGTTGCCAATAAATCTGCCAGCAAGATCAAAAGAGATCTGGCTAGACGGTCTTGGAAGCATGCTTCTGAAAAGGAAAGCGTTGGACTATTTATTCTCCCAACTAACTCTACGTTTGCAAGATGCAATAATATGGTTGTGTACATGGAGGCAAACAGATACGTGCTAAAAATGCAAGCACGAGAGACAAATATGGTAGCTTCGGTACAGAAACAAAAAGAAAAGACCGATAAGCCTAAAAATCTTGCAACCGTTGGCGCAGATTCTATAGTTGGATTACTGACTACGCTCGGGGAAAAGACTAGTGTGAAAAGGTCAGTTGTTGGGAACAATTGTCGAATCGGAAAGAAATGCAGAATTACAGCCTGTATCTTATTAGATGGTGTTGTTTTGGAAGATGATGTGACCATGGAAAACTGCATTATAGGAGCTGGAGTCCAAGTAGGAGGTGGTACCAAGCTGGTGAATTGTAACGTGGAGGGATCATATGTTGTTGGTCCTAAAGTCAATCTCAAAGGTGAAACACTTACAAATCTGGCCCTTGATTTGGAAGACGAGGATGGTTCATTTGAAGCTATACAGGAGAACTTTGCAGAGTCGAGTTCAGGTTCGGAAGGGGACAGTTCTTATGATGATGAAAGTTTTGAGGAGGAACATTACGATGACGATATTTTCGACAGAGCATGAACAAATCTTCACTCGCGCTAAAAGATACACAATTGTTCCGATCGGATCAATAGGTTATGTGCTTAGTTGGATGACTCTAATTGTCAGCCCAATATTTTAATTACTTGCATATAATTATAAGATGGCTGGTATTTAGTCGAGGAAAATATTTTTGGCGGCTGTGCGGCTCCTTTGGATAAGCGAATTGACCGTTTGCTCAGCCTTATGGAACAAGCCAGTTGAAAGACTTTAATCTATTCTATAATCAAAGGTTCAATAACATCAGATCAAAAAATGACCTATTGGATCTTAATTGTTGTCTCAAACTTGTCTCCAGGCTTTGTAACACATCTGAAGATAATTTTTAGATCCATTTTTCGAGCCCAGCAATTATAGTCGTGTGCACTCTAATGCAAGTATGAAAGAGACGCGCCTCACATTTAGTCGATACGTAAACCAGCCATTCTGATTTAGCTTTGATAGGTCTCATAGATGTCTTGCACTATAGAACATGATCTTTCCAGATCAATATATAAATAGTGGATTCCCGTTTCTCATTCTGAATCTTGAATTTACTTCTTACAGAAATTTTTAATGAGATCAACTCGTTCTCTATTGACCACCTGTGTGGCCTCTCTCTGGGCTTCCCAAGTCTATGCAGCTGGGAACTTTAATATCCAGCCGAGATACTGGAATACTTCTTTGGCTGCTGTTTCATCATCATCATCATCTTGTTCTACTGACTCTACTATTACTCACACCTCGCAACTCACTTTAACTAGTGGATCATCTTCTGACTCTGATTCCTATCTGGATGAAACAGTCACTCCTACAGTCACTTCTACAAACAATATTGGCTTGACCGATCTATCGTACATCACCATTACATCCACTTATACAGACTGCAATTACCACGGATCGTGCTCCGTGGTCACCACCACTGAGTTGGAAGCTTCTTACACAACCACGATTTCTGGTCATGAAACAGTTGTCACTACTTTCTGTCCACTCACAGACTCTGATTTGTCTACAACAACAGCAACTATTACGAGTTGTTCTGCTGGAAAGTGTTCGACATACACTACTGAAGAATTGGTTTCAAAATACACCACCACTATTTCTGGTCATGAAACTGTGGTCACCAGCTTTGAGATTCTGTCAGGTTCTTCGACCAGTACTGATGCTGCCACTGCTACCGACCTTTCAACCACAACTGAAACTATTACCAGTTGCAAGGCAGGTAAGTGTTCAACTTTCACCACTGAGGAGCTTGTGTCATCTTATACTACCACCATCTCTGGTAAAGAAACCGTTATTACTACGTTCTGTCCTTTGACCGGATCAGATGCTGGTGAGGCTACTACTACTGAGGGAAAGAAAACTGTGACCGAGACTATTACTAGCTGCTCAGCAGGAAGATGTTCCATCTACACCACCGAAGAAATCGCTTCTAGCTACACTACAACAATTTCCGGTGAGGTCACCGTTGTGACCACCTACTGCCCATTGACAACTGAATCAACCGCTATTTCAAGTTCCAAGGGAGAAGCTGGTGGCTTCGCGGTCACTTCGTATACGACTACTGTTTCCGGCGAGGTGACGGTGGTGACTACTACCTGTCCTCTCAGCTCCACTGTGGCGTCTACTGTGATAACTACAAAGGGATCTACTGTGACGACTGGTGTCACGACTAAAACAACCGTTATTGGTGGAACAACTACAGTCTTCACAACCTATTGTCCTCTGTCCGACACCTCATCTGTGGCTACCAGCACCAAAGACGCTGAAAGCACCAGTACGTTTGCCACCTCAACAGTTCAACTCGCAGGGGAAACATTGGTGTCTATTCCAGTACAAAGTCAAGCTTCTGTCTCCCAGATTGTCTACACTTCCACCATCTCAGATGTCCCTGTGGAACTCACCACTTACAGTACAGTCTCCAAAACTTTGGCCATCTCCAGCACTACAGGCTCGGACTCGAGTTCGAGTTCACAGCTGTCTGTCTCCATTCTCTCTGGAGGAGCAGGCAAGCTCAATCTTGGCGTGGGATTGGTCTCGTTGGTGTACGGTCTGCTATGTATACTATAGGATAATAAGGAATATAATTAAGAATGCGTTGTCGCAGAAACTTAGTAGCCAGACTTGCATAGTAAAGCAAGGCAGTTTATGAGGGTTTCAGCTTTGCTCTGGCAACCTTTTCCCCTCCACTCATCCACGCTGGATGGTGCAGTGAATAGGTTGCGTTCGTATCAAAGAACAAAATTTTTCACTCACTTGTATTTATAGGCCTGATTACGTTATCAAATTTAACTTGAAAATGGGGAGACGGTATGACTTGGACCATGTTTATTCTAAGAAGGACAACGTCGTGAAGAAGAAGAATTTATTGCGAAGACGAGGCGCCATTCGTCGCAAGCGTCGCTCGTTGTACTTAGTGGGTCAAAATCCGCCCATTTTGACTGAAAAACCGGCCTCAAATGGAGAGGTGTAAATAACCGCATTTTGGAGCAAACTCGCAGTTTTGACACAAGTTTTTGAACGAAGGACCCATTGGTTCACGTTTGGCTTGCCATAATGCCATTCCGGTAGAAACCGCTTCGTCTGGGAACGCATGGTGGTATGTATTGGAGGTACTAGCAAACACTTCACCTTCAAACGAGTAATCCACGTTTGTTTGAGCAATATTGAGGTTCTTCAATGTACCAAGCAACTGGGCTGTTCTAGCAGCTAGGAATTCAAGTGTTGGGGCTGTTGACCATGATAGATAGCTTAAAGCCTGTGGAATAGCATTTTGAATATATTTTATCCGGATATCTTGAGTTTCCAAGTCGTATAATGGATGAAGGTGTTGGAGGGTATAACTTTGTGTTGAACGAAGACGGGAAGAATCATAAGGTTCGAATCCAATTGGTTCACCTTTTTGAAGACGATCCATGTCTGCAATGAGGAAATGGTTGTTCAAAAGTAAGTAGATCATTAAGGATGGTTCGATAACAGTTTGAGGATCTATTCCTCGTTTGCGTAGATTGAGTAACAACATTTGGTATGTAGTATGGGGATCATTTGCTAGAAGTTCAAGAAACCGTGCGTATATGGCCACTTGAACGTGATTAAGTTGTTGGGTTGATTCTGGTGGTGTTCGTTTGAATGATCGAGTTTTCAAATCGGTTACGTGCAAAGGTAACAAATCAGACCATGGTTCCAAGATGGATGCAGAGGTGGAAATCAATTCAGACAGATCCAGTGGATTCTTGAGTTTGCTTTCGACTTCTGACTGGTATTGAAAAAAAGCCGATTGATCGGTATTAATGTTAAGTTGATCTATAATTCCACTGATCAAAACAAGATTAGGTTCTGAAGAATCTTTAGAGGTGATTGAAATATCTCGAGAAACAAGAGATTCGTTGCTCAAATCAAAGTACCCGTGAACCAATATTTCACGAGCCTCACCAAAAGTTAGTAATTGTGCCATTCTTGAAACATTTCTGGACCATTGATGAGCAATGGATTTTTCATACAAGGGATCCAATACAGACTCAAATAATTGTTCAAGTTCCAAGGAAATGGGAGCGTTTTCCATGGCTATTTCTGTTTCTGACGATTTCAATCGTACTGTTTTATCAATTTTGACCACTTTATCCTTCACCTTCACCTCAGAAACAGGATGTGTCTTGAGTTCTATTCTTTCATGTTCCATAGATCCACGTCGCATTTCTCGTGTAGCTGGAATCTCAGTAACCCCCATATATAACTGATACATTTTTTGAAGCTCGCAATAAGCTCCAGAAAGAATTTTCGTGACTGAGAGTCGAATTTGACCTGGGTCTCCAGAACTCAAGCTTTCTAATTGTTGTAAAGGAGTTCCACTAGCAAAATTACTCGTAGGAAGATATTTCTCTGTGGGAGAACCCGTCAGCTTCAACACTAATTGGTCGTGCTTGGAAACAGGAAGAATAACTTCAGGCTCATAGACTGTCACATCAGCTTTCGTTTTGATGGTTTCTGTTTGCTCAATACCCAAAAAAGAATCAATAGAACGGATCGTATCTATTGATGGTTCCAGTCGATGATTATCTGGGGTAACCTTCAACATTTTTATGGGTTCTTGAAGACTTTCATCTGATTTACGAATATCAAGTCGAATTCTTTCCTTGGACTTCTTTTCCTGTGAATTAGAAATATATCGACAATTAAATCGATGTCGCAACCCAAATGTCTTCATCAATGCATATTTATTCATTATTCTATATCATTAAAAGGATCCTCAAATCAATCTGCTAATTTTCGTAAGCCAAATCTTTTACGTCGATCGACGTAATATTTTTTGTCTCAACTATGTTTCATTTCTTCTTACCTTTCTTCTTCGACTTTGGAGCAGAAGCATGTCCGGTAGTGTTAACATGTTGAAACAACTTGTTTCTACTTGAAAATTTTTGATTGCAAACCACACATTTCTCCTGCCCCGAGGGAGTAGAACTGATTGATCCAGCAGATGTGGTAGTACGTCCTTTCTTCTTTTTCTCTTTCTTCTTCGTAGACCAATCATCATCATCACTATCATTCTCTCCATTGATGATCCGTTCAAGTTCTGCTAATCGATCATCAATATCATCCAAATTGTCATCAACAAAAGGTGTTGCAGGAACGGCCAAAATAGGTTCAGATGACTCAATAGAACCAGATTCATCCAGTTCATTCACTATCTCTTCTGGCCTTTGTAGAGAAACCTCCTCATTGAACGCCGTTTCCTCAGTTTCTTCTCCAATATCTTCAACAGCACTTTCATATTCATCTTCACTCTTGACAAACGTACCTTCATCAATCCCTAACTCTATTCCTTCCTTTCTCATCTTCCATTTTAGCTGTTTCAGTAACTTTAAATGCTTCTTGCTCTTTTCGTGTTCTAAGAATTGCTTCTCATGTTTGAAGTGCTTATTGCAAATGATACATTCATAGAGATTTTGATCATCATCTGAACTATCTTCGTTCACTTGTTCCTCAATATAGAACTTATCAAGCTGTTCTTCAATCTCTGCAAGATCTTCTGGATCAACCATTTGCCATTGTTGTTCAGTATACTCTAATTTGTTGCGTTCTCGTTCTTGTTTGTCCCGTTTGGCCTGTTGTTTCACCTCTTCTTGTTGTTTTCTGATCCGTTCTTGTTCATATTTACGTTGCGCATTGCCATTGACTCTAGGATCCTTCTTCTTCAAGAATGCAATCAATTTCCTAACAATCTCATTATACTCTCTCCGACCAGCCTCTCTTAATTTTTTGTTCTCCTTCTCCATTAACCTTCGAGTACGTCTATCTGGAGCACTAGAATATCTGTACTCATCAAACCAATTGAAACTTTTAACAGACGAGAAGTTCCCCCAGATCTTATAGAAGATACGTACAGTATCACCATAATCTGATGTGGATTTGCCGAATCTCGGGAAAAGCAAATCCTTAGCATCACAAGCAGTAGCAAATGAAGTATCATCTTTGTAATTGTCAAATCCAAAAAGACCTTGTTTCTTTCCAGCAGAGACTTCTTCACTAGCAATTCTATCCAATATCACCCCGACAACAGAATAAAAGCCATTGATAGAGTCATCCATCTGAGTGTACAGATCAGGATTCATATATTTGGAGATATCATCACTAGATAACCCAGCATAATAGACCTCTCCCTCATCATCTTCAACCTCTCGGTCTCCATCTTCCATCAATATCTGATATTTATGCGAATCGTACCATGCTCGTTCTTGAGGATCGCTCAAAGTGTCATATGCAACCTTAACCTCATTGAACTTACGAGCAGCTTCTTCAGGATTGTCTGGATTTTTATCCGGATGCAATCGTAATGCCAGTTTCCGATAAGCTTTCTTTAGATCAAGATCAGAAGCATCACCAGAAACTGCCAAAAGCTCGTAATAATCAGTCTTCATATATACAAGAAAGATAAATCTTGAACCATACAAAATATTTTTCAGTGGTGCACAGATGGGTCAAGCAGCCCTGAACTCGAGATCACAAATTTGAACACATAGACAAAATATCTTGCTTAACAAAACAAACAAGTGTAATGGTGGTTTTAGCAGCTTCGATTTGTACAAGAGGCGGGAAAGCCATTCTATCCAGGCAATTCAAAGATTTGTCCAAGGATAGAGTGACATCTTTATTGGCCGCCTTTCCAACGCTACTGTCGGATTCTACCAAGAACCAACACACCACTGTTCAAGGTGAAAATGTCAGATACGTGTATCAGCCATTGGAAGAATTCTATGTGGTCTTGATCACCAACAAACATTCGAACATTTTGCAAGACATTGATACGTTGCATTTGTTTACACAGACAATCACGTCGATTCTCAGAGTGGTGGAGGAAAGAGAGATCTTCGAGAATTGTTTTGAGATTCTCAATGCATTCGATGAGATCATTAACTTGGGCTATAAGGAAAACTTGTCATTGAGTCAAATCATCACGTTTTTGGAGATGGAGTCCCACGAGGAAAAGATCCAAGAGATCATCGAAAGAAACAAAGAATTGGAAGCAGCAGAGGAGAGAAAGAGAAAAGCAAAAGAGATACAAAGAAGAGAAATGATGAAGAAAAACATGGAATCGTACGAGTTTCAGCAATCGCAAAATTTCGTCCAACCATCTTACCAACCTCCGGCACAGCCCCAACACGAATACACAGAATCTGCATATTCTGCCCCGGAAAAACCGTTTTCGAGGGCCCCTCCAAGAAAAGGTGGTTTACAATTGGGCAAGAAGTCTGCTAATTTGGGTGGAGAGTCCCAGCCGCTTCTTATTTCAACTCCTGTTGCTTCTCAAGCGTCTGTGCAATCTACTCCCGCATATGAAGCACCTGCCAAAGAGAAAATCGCCAACAATGGTATTTTGATTTTGGTTAACGAGAAGTTTACCGGTCAACTAACTAGAGACGGAACCATATCTACTGCCGAGGTCCAAGGTGATCTTCAATTGAGAATCAATGACGCGTCGCTAGCATATTCTCTGGTGAATTTAAAGTTGGAATCCAATAAAGGACAGACCACTCAATACAAAACCCATCCAAAGGTGGACAAAAATCTGTTTAATTCTGAATCTGTTATAGGTATGAAAGATCAGACCAAACCATTTGCTTCTAATGATCAACCATTGGGTGTTCTTAGATGGAGATCCGTCTCTAAATCATCGGTTTCTAGCGAATCCAACACTTTGTTGCCCTTGGTTTTGACCACATGGGTCAACAACAATGAAGATGGAACTGTCAATTTGACTTTTGAATACGAAACTTTGGCAGATGGCCAATTGGACGAAGCCAGTATTCTTATACCAGTTGGTGAGGCCACAATTGAATCTAGTGACCACGACAATGTTTCTTTACAATATATCGAGGAAGGTTTGTTGGTGAATCTTTCTGACTTAATAGAGAATGGATCGGGTTCGTTCGAGATCGTCTGTCATGGAGTTGAGGACGAGGAAGCACTATTCCCAATGGAAATTGTGTTCTCTGTTAGTCGTTCTGTGGAATCCGGCAAAACTGTTGGTGATGTTGGAATTGTTTCTGTGGTGAGCGCGGAGTCGAAAGAAGAGCTTCCATTTGACGTCCATTACAACGCTTCAAATGAAGGCTATTACATTGTTTAGAATAGTAATCATATGAAAAAATATCGACGCGTCGATTCGATTCCGGGGTCGGACATTTCACGGTTTTCAGGAACTGCCCGGGGTCAAAAAAATAATTAATATATTATCCATTCATCCTTGGCCAGCACAAAAAGCGATTTTTTGTTCTTGTCAATTGAGAAAATGTTAAGTGCCAAATTAAACGCCAGAAAAATCACCACCAGAGCTTTTTCGGCCACAGTCAAGACCATGAGAACTGAGAAGGATGCCTTTGGAGACATCGAGGTCGCTGATGACAAGTACTGGGGAGCCCAAACCCAGAGATCTCTTCAGAACTTCAAGATTGGAGGTGCCAGAGAAAAAATGCCAGCTCCAATTGTCCATGCTTTCGGTGTTTTGAAGAAGGCCACTGCCAATGTGAACTTGGAGCTTGGAACCTTGGATCCAAAGTTGGCTGAGGCTATCAAACAGGCTGCCACTGAGGTTGCTGAAGGTAAGTTGATCGACCACTTCCCATTGGTTGTTTTCCAGACCGGATCTGGAACTCAATCCAACATGAATGCCAATGAGGTGATCAGTAACAGAGCCATTGAGATTCTTGGTGGTACTTTGGGATCCAAGAAACCAGTTCATCCAAACGATCATGTCAACATGTCTCAATCATCCAATGACACCTTCCCAACTGTCATGCACATTGCAGCAGTCACTGAAATCACAAACCATCTCTTGCCAGAAATGAAGGCCCTAAGAGATTCCTTGGACGCTAAGGCTACCGAGTTTGCTGACATAATCAAGATTGGAAGAACTCATTTACAAGATGCCACTCCATTGACTTTGGGTCAAGAGTTCAGCGGCTATGTGCAACAGTTAACCAATGGAATTGCCAGAGTTGAGCACAGTTTGGAGAACTTGAGATACTTGGCTCAAGGAGGAACTGCTGTTGGTACTGGATTGAATACCAAGAAAGGTTTTGCTGAAAAGGTTGCTGAGGAAGTTACCAAGTTGACTGGCTTGAAATTCTTGACAGCTCCTAACAAGTTTGAAGCTCTTGCAGCACATGATGCTGTTGTTGAGGCTTCTGGAGCTTTGAACACGGTTGCTACTTCTCTGTTCAAAATTGCCAATGACATTAGATATCTTGGATCTGGTCCTAGATGTGGATACGGTGAGCTTGCTTTACCAGAGAACGAGCCAGGATCTTCTATCATGCCAGGAAAAGTCAACCCAACCCAAAATGAGGCAATGACTATGGTTTGTACCCAAGTTTTTGGTAACCATGCTTGTATCACTTTTGCAGGAGCTTCTGGACAATTTGAGTTGAACGTTTTCAAGCCTGTGATGATTTCTAATCTTTTGTCTTCGGTTAGATTATTAGGAGATGCTTGTTACTCCTTTAGAGTTCACTGTGTTGATGGTATCATCGCTAACAAGGATCGCATTGACCAATTGTTGCACGAATCATTGATGTTGGTGACATCTTTGAACCCAAAGATTGGTTACGATAATGCCTCCAAGACTGCCAAGAACGCTCACAAAAAGGGCCTTACTCTTAAACAAAGTGCATTGGAGTTGGGAATGTTGACTGAGGAGGAGTTTGATGAATGGGTCAGACCAGAGAAGATGATTGGTCCTAAAGATTAGCAATGAATAAATGATTATGTGCTACCATTTTTCTCTGTAGTATTTTTTGATCGTCGATCGGCTTAATAATTTAAAGTGGCAAAAGAAAAAACGTATCGGCCTTTGTTCTTCTCCATGTTTTCCTACTCAGGACGACAATTAACACGCCGTCTTGTTCGTTATGGATCAATGAGATTTGCTAGTACAGCGAATGGCACTCATTCTCTTGGACAAGCAGGTATTTATATGAGAAATAATGGATTAGACTATGTTACTCCAACAACTATAGATGGTGCAAAACTTCCAATCAAAAGCAGTTTGTCTTTGAAGTCGAAGAAAAATGAACCAGAAGGAAAGGACGAGTCGAAGAAGAAAGATCAAGATCAATCGAAGGAGGAGAAAGACAAACCAGATGACAAACCGACCACTATGTCAAATTCTGACACTCTCTATACGTCATCAGGATCTGGGGTTGCTGCTGGATCTTCCGGATCAAATAATCCTCCTTCAGATGATGGATTATCTGCCGATATTACGGGCTTTGAACTGCCTGAAATATATCCTCCAATCATTGGATTGCCTATTTCAAGAAGACCCCTCTTTCCCGGATTTTATAGATCGGTCGTCATCACCGATGTCAATGTGATTAAAGCTGTCAAAGAAGCTACCTCAACCCAATATCCTTTCATTGGTTGTTTTTTGTTTAGAGATGAAAACAAGGAAGGAGATGTGATCAATTCCAAAGACGAGGTTTACAGTACTGGTGTTTTGGCTCAGATTACTTCAAATGTTTACACCAGGGATACAGAGACTGGAGTAGAAACTTTGACTACAGTCTTGTTTCCACACAAGCGAATCAAGATAGATGAATTGTTTGTGCCAAACGTTTCCGAATCAAAGCTCACCTTCACAAAAGTTTCGGCGTCCGAGATCGAGGAGCCATCCAAAAATCAAATCATTGAAGGAATTACTGGTGAAAAAGAAGGTGACGAACCTATTAAGGCTCAACCAGAGCTGGAAATTGTCAAACCCAATATAGAGGAGGCTGTTATTGATGAGGATGATGAATATAATCCTACAGCCTTTTTGAAGAAGTATGCAATCAGTTTGGTGAATGTCTCAAATGTTGAAGATGAACCATATCCTGAAAGAGATGCTAGGGTTAATTCATTAACGGCAATCACTTTGGAGACATTGAAAGAGATTACCAAGTTGAACAAACCATTCAGTGAACAATTGTTATATTTCATTAGTGCATTAAAAGGCGATGTGTACCATCATCCAGAAAAATTGGCTGATTATGCTGCTGCAGTTGCAGCAGGTTCTCCTCTTGAATTACAAGAAGTGATGGATTGTACGTCTATTCCCGATCGTTTGGACCTGTCAATGAATTTATTAAGAAAAGAGCTGACCAATAAGGAGCTTCAGAAACGAATTGAACGGGATCTCGATGAAAGAATGAACAAGAGACACAGAGAGTATAACTTAAATGAACAGTTGAAATGGATCAAGAAGGAACTTGGAATTGATGATGGCAGAGAGAAGCTCATTGCCAAATACAATGATCGTGCTTCAAAATTGAAGTTCCCTGAGGAGACCCAGAAGGTTTTCCAAGAAGAGATCAACAAGCTGCAAACTTTGGAACCTCTCATGGCCGAATATGCTGTTACTAGAAATTATCTTGATTGGTTGACCCAATTGCCTTGGGGAATTGAATCCCGGGACAATTACAATCTAAAGAATGCTGCCAAGATTCTTGATGAAGACCATTTTGGATTGAAGGATGTTAAAGACCGAATTTTGGAATTCATTGCCGTTGGAAAGCTTCTACAAAAGATTAATGGTAAGATTGTCTGTTTTGTTGGTCCTCCAGGTGTGGGAAAGACTTCCATTGGAAAGTCTATTGCCAAGGCTTTAGATAGAAAGTTTTACAGATTTTCAGTCGGAGGTTTGACGGACGTTGCTGAAATCAAAGGTCATAGAAGGACCTATGTTGGTGCTATTCCCGGTCGGATGGTTCAAGCTTTGAAGAACACTGGTACTGAAAATCCTCTGATTTTGATTGATGAGATTGATAAAATCTCTCATATACACCATGGAAATGGCGGAGATCCTTCAGCTGCTCTTTTAGAATTATTGGACCCTGAACAAAATGGTACTTTCATGGATCATTACATGGACGTTCCAATCGATCTCTCCCGTGTTTTATTCATTTGTACTGCAAACACATTAAGTACCATCCCTGCCCCTCTCTTGGATAGAATGGAGGTGATTGAGATAGCAGGATATGTTGATGATGAGAAGATCAGAATTGCCCAAGATTATCTTGTTCCTTCTTCCAAGGCTGCTTCCGGATTGACTGATGTGAATGTTCAAATTGAAGAACCTGCTTTGCTTCAATTGATAAGAAACTATTGCAGAGAAAATGGAGTCAGAAACTTGAAGAAGCAAGTGGATAAGATTTTCAGAAAGGCTGCATTGTCGGTGGTGAAGTATGTTGATGGTGTTGAATCGGATGTCAAGACCGAGGAGAAAATCAAGGAAGAACCTAAGGAGACTAAGAAGACAAAGGAAACCGAAAAGAGTACAGATGCAAAAGAGACTACAAAGGAATCAACTGCGGAAGAAAGTACTGCTGAAAGTTCCGAGAAGATTCCCGAACCTCCTAAGATTGAGGTTCCTGAATCTTATCAAATTAAGATCACAGCAGAAACCTTGAAGGATTACGTTGGACCACCAATTTATACCACTGATCGTCTTTATGAAACTACAGCACCGGGTGTTGTGATGGGCCTTGCCTGGACTTCGACTGGAGGATCTGCTCTTTATATTGAGTCGGTTTTAGAACATGCTATCAATAAGGACTCGACCCCGAAACTTGAACGTACTGGACAACTTGGAGATGTGATGAAGGAATCTGTTCGGATTGCTTATTCGTTCTCCAAAATGTTTATTGCCAAGAAATTTGCTGAGAATCGGTTCTTTGATCGTGCACAAATCCATTTGCATTGTCCAGAAGGTGCCACTCCTAAAGATGGACCTTCTGCTGGTGTTGCAATCACTTCCTCGTTCCTTTCCTTGGCCTTAAATACACCATTGAGACCAGATGTTGCTATGACTGGAGAATTAACCTTGACTGGAAAAGTTTTACGGATTGGTGGACTTAAGGAGAAAGTTCTTGCTTCTAGACGATCTGGAGTGAAGACCGTGATATTCCCAAAGGATAATCAAGCTGATTGGGATGAGCTTGCAGACAATGTCAAGGAAGGTATTACTCCTGTTCCTGTTGAATGGTACGATGAGGTTTTCAACCAGCTCTTTGGCGATGTTCCTTCTAAACAAGGAAATGAAGTTTGGAAACACGAGTTTGAACTTATCGATCAAGCCGAGAAGGACAAGAAATGAAGTGCTAGAAATATAATGTTCCATGTATATAAATTGAAGGGCTGTGTAGAAGAAAAACTAGGTAGTTGAAAATATTTAATATGGCCAAGAAGAAGACGGAAACCCCTACTGAGGAGGGTATTGATGAACAAAAGACTCTAGAAATATACAAACAGGCACTCAGCTTTAATGTGATAGCCAAATATGATCCATTGGTGGACCAGTTAGTTCATTTGACATCGTATTGTGTGGTATATCAATTTGACTCTGACCAGAACGATTGGGTGAAATTGGAGTATCAAGGGCCGTTAGCAGTGTATTCTCGAAAATGCGTGGAATCTAAAACAGTTCCAGCACAAGTTGTTGTTGGAAATGACAAGTTGTACAGTTTTGGAGTCATGGTTCTCAACAGAATCAGACCGGAAAACTTTAGCATTGGATTAATCAACACCAAACAATTGACCAACCCAGCAGATGGAATACTTGTGGAAAACACAGACGAATTGATCATTGTGCGAGACCTGAGCCAGAAAACATACGGATTATGGATTTTTGATGAGGCTGATAGAGAATACATTTGCGAGATTTTAAAGTATTGTATAGAAGGTGAACGGCAATGAATCAGGAAAGGGAATCGTCTTCCTGTTTGCGTTTATAGGTGGCTCGTTTTTTCCGTGGTGTTTCTTCCATCGGGAAATAGGTACCAGGAATTTGTTGTTGGTAAACAGATGGACTTGGAGACGAAGTCGCACCAACTGGAGCCTGACGTTTGGTTGGTTTGCGCACCTTTTTATTTTTCTTGTCTCTTCCAGGAGTCAAATCACTCTGATTAGAAACGGAACCGGGAACAGATCCTGTTATAGGAGTGGAAGCACCTCGACTCATGAGTCCAGCATTAATTCCGGCAATTTGGGAACCCGATCTCGAGTCAGGGTGTGGTTTGAGCTGATTTCCAGCAGCAGCAACAGCAGAAGCCATCTGTTCTTTTTGACGTTGATTCAACATCCGTTCTTGATTAATTAATGCTCGTTGTTGTTGAGTTAAACCGCCCAACAACCCGTTCATACTTGGATCGTTGACGTTTGCATTCATTCCCCCCGAAATGGCTGCCTGTTTGATCAGTTCCACCTTCTGTCTCCACATTTCCACGAAACGCAGTCTCTGGAATTGTCCAGGCTCATTATTATTGGTTTTAGCGGATTCTGATAACCGATTGTTGTGAGTGTATGACTCACTCAAAATAGACATGAGTTGCTCGTATTTCGAATTAGTATGAGGTAGATCCTCATGTAAAGGCTTGTATGGATAGTTCTTGTACGACAATGGATTGTACTTGGTAGGTTTACCATCAGTATTCACCTCTCTAGCATCAGGTCTATGGATGAATTTCATTGTATCCGTTTCCGGATCGTATTCCGGCTCGACCATGTCAAATGGTCTGATGCTTTTGTCGTAGTTGTAAGGGTTCAAGATAGGTTGTAAATTGATATTTCTGTTGGTTGCTGTAAGAACCTCACTTTCGAATGTCAATGCAAAAGTGTCATGAAATTGTTGACTATCTGCTTGATAAGAAAGATCATCGTATTGGGCAAGTTGAGTAAACCGTAACACTGTACGATACTCTTTTGGTTTGATTTTGGGTTCCTGAGTATCTGTTTTTTCTTTCTCGTCCTTAGCTTGTATCAAGTTTCTATGATCATACACTTTCAGAATCAGACTTCCATCATATAGTTGCACTCCTCCATCTTTGATCACTTCTACTAGAGGCTCAGGAATCACACCGTTTGCAACATACTCCAAGAAATCTTTCACAGTACTTGAGCTTTTCGGAATAATAGCGTCCTGGTTTCCAAACCGATAATGGTTCTCATGGATGTGGAACTCCAAGGAAGCTGGATACGTCTCGAATTTTTTCAAGATCTCCTCACTACTTTCATAGAATCGTTGAGTTTTAGCACGTCTTCGAAGCTGTTGAATCATCAACATTTTCCGTTGTTGAGGATTCAACTTAGCCAACTGTTCTTGGGTCAGCCCGAGAAAATTCCGTTGTCCCTGCTGTTGTTGTACCTGTTGGGATTGTTGTTGCTGCTGTTGCAGATGTTGTGCTTGTTGTTGTGCCATTTTCTTCTGTAGCAACTGCTGTTGCTGCTGTGGAGTCAATTGACCCCCTGCTTGGGCCGCATGTAACTGTGCCTGTTGTTGTTTGATCATTTGCTGATGACGCTTTAACAACATGATATCCTCGTCTTTCAACTCACCGGTTTGAATCATTTGTTCCAAACGTTGCTGGCGTGTCATTCCCGGCGGCGGCTGAATAGAATTCAGCAACCGCATCATGTATGCCTGGGTATTATTGGTACTCATAATGATGGAAGAAGAAAATAAAATATTTATTCGCGAACAGGGGACGGAAGCTTGGTGGGTGGCAATCCTCATGTTGGAGGATACATTGATCAAATCGTATTGATGTGGATGTTTTCCAATACTGAATTCTGTTACTATATAGTTTAATTGTTGCTGGATCATCAATATATATCTGGTTGAACATCAAGTTGTTGAATGACATAATCAACTACTTCGATCAGTTCTCTCCTCTACCCATTCATTCACTTCTAAAGCTCTATTTATCAACAGTTGTAATGCTTGTTACTTTTTATGTATTTTAAATCGATGACTGTCATCTACCAGTTACATCAATTATCTTTAACTCCCCACACATTTCTTGCTTACTTTCTTTTTCCTATTTTTTTGACACATATCCTTAGCTCGATGATCCATCATGTCCACGGCGTTCCAACAACCCCAATATCTCCCCATTGTTGATCATCAATTAGATGATTATTCTGAATCATATCCAACATCGTATCTCTCCCGAACTGTCTATTTGGGTAACATTCCAGCCGACGTTGAGGCACATGAGCTTCTAAATCATGTTCGCTCAGGAACTGTCGAATCCCTTAGAATCGTTCCCGCCAAGAGTTGTGCATTCGTTTCATTTCTGGATGAGAATTCCGCTATGCTGTTTCATTCTGATGCCACCCTCAAACATCTCACTATTGGAGGACAGGAGCTAAAAATAGGCTGGGGAAAACCATCTCCAGTTCAACCATTGGTTGCATCTTGTGTCGCAAGGTATAACGCTACTAGAAACGTTTATCTAGGGAATCTGACACCAAAGATCACTGAGCAAGAACTACTGGACGATCTCAAACAGTATGGAGCAATTGACACCATCAAAATATTACCAGAGAAGAAAATCGCCTTTGCCCATTTTACATCCATTCTATCTGCCATCAAATGCATCCAATCTCTACCAATGGTCGATAGATATAGAGACAAGAAGGTATTCTATGGAAAAGACCGGTGCGCTTTTGTTACGAAAACTCAGCAACATAATGCTGCGCAATATTTGGGGCTGAATCCCAACGGCGATAACTTAGCTTTCCAAGTTGACAGAGACGTTATTGCAGACTCGCTGATGAGACAAAGCAACGCTGCAGCAATCATTGCCACATCTGCAGGTGGCCAAGGAAATCAGGGCAACCGAACTATTTACCTTGGTAACTTGCATCCAGATTCTACAATCGAGGAAATCTGCAATGTGTGTAGGGGTGGAATTTTACAAAACATACGTTTGATCCCTGAAAGACATGTTTGTTTTGTGACCTTTATAGATCCAATTTCTGCTGCTCAGTTTTATGCTGTTTCCTCGATCCATGGTCTGATCATCCACAATAAGAAAATCAAAGTTGGATGGGGTAAACATTCGGGTCCTCTCCCCAATTCAATCAATTTGGCTGTTGGAAATGGTGCATCCAGAAACATTTATATTGGAGGACTTGATAAGATTCCCGAGGTTCAATTTACGAAAGAAAAGCTTCACGATGACTTCAAGTTGTATGGAGAAACAGAACAAATCAACTTTTTCGATGAGAAACATTGTTGTTTCGTCAATTTCACCAACATCTCTAACGCTATCAAGGCCATCGATGGAATCAGGAATAATCCGGATTATCGGAAATGCAAGATCAATTTTGGAAAAGATCGTTGTGGGAATACACCAAGACAAGCTCAAAATGGTCATGGATTGCAATTCATGTCCAATCAGATTGTGAATGACATTTCTGGACAGCAATTTGGGGAGCATAGCGATGACGAGGATGAAAATTATCCTCCTCCCCTCACTTCCTCCACTGTTGACACGCAAAATCCAATGGGGATCTTCCTGAAACCGTCATGATGCCAACTTGTTTACATGTTTATTTACTGATTTTTAATTCTTAGCCTTTTTCTTGAACGATAAGCGGCTATCTATCTGTCTATCTGACTCTTTTTTTTTTACCCCTCTGTTATCAGTTTTTTTTTGAAAGGCCTATTCAATTTACTATATAACCTCATGGACAGGCTGCAGCATCATCTTTCGTAGATTTACCAATGTTAGATCGTCTAAAAAACTTCTCCAACAAGGTGGACGCCCTTGGAGTGGAAAGCCGTGGAATTGAGAGATGTATGCCCTTTGAACGGGCAGAGTTAAGATCTACTCTATTATCAGTTACAGGACTCTGGATTTCTGGCTGTGGAGGTCTGACCTCAATGTCCTCGTTCTTTCTGGGACCATTGATCTATGGACTTGGTTATAAGGACAGTATGGTAATTGGGATTTTGGGAGCTCTGGTTGGTTGTATGTTCGCAGCCTATTGTTCAGTTCTTGGACCTAGATCTGGGCTTCGTCAACTTTGTCAATCTCGCTTTTTATTCGGCCCTTTTGGAATCAGATTTGTGTGTTTGGTTTCCGTTGTGGGAATTGGTGGCTGGACCATCACTAATGCTGTCCTTGGTGGCGAGATTTTAAGAGGAATTAGTAATGATAAGGTTCCTATTGAAATTGGGATCCTCATTATCAGTCTTCTTAGTATGATTGTTGCGATTTTTGGGATTAAAGTGGTTCTCAAGATTGAAACCATTGTTGGAATAGCAGTTTTGATTACTGTGATTCTGATGTATCCAATGACTAGACACGAAATTACCAACTACCACGATAACATATCTTCTGGTAGCAGATTAACAGTTATTGGTAATAGACTCAGTTTCTTTAGTTTGTGTTATTCAGTGACAGCAACTTGGGGAGGACTTGCATCTGATTATTACATTCTGATGCCAGAGAAATTCTCACAAAGAAAAGTGTTTGTCTTCACCTTCTTTGCTATTAGTATTCCAACTATTATTGGTGCTGTTATTGGACTTCTTTTGGGAAATGCAACAATTTCAAAGCCAGAATGGTATGAGATCTATGAAGATCAATCTCTTGGAGGATTGTTGAATGTTGTTTTCAACAATTGGGGTAATTTCGGCAAGTTTTTGTTGATGCTCTTATGGCTTTCATTAATGACCAACAATATCATCAATATCTATTCTTCTGCATTCATGGTCCAATTGTTAGATCCTTGGATTTATCGCAATATTCCACGTTGGTTCGTTGTTCTTGTTTTCTTTGCAATCACATTCATTCTCTCGATGGTTGGAAAGAACAGCTTTAGCACAATTCTTACTAACTTCTTACCAATGTTGGGATATTGGGTTACCATCTACACAGTGATGTTATTCGAAGAAAACGTCATTTTTAGATCCACAAACCTTATCTCACTTTTTAGATACGAGTTTCAGAACTTGGACATTGAAAAACCAAACTCCCGTTTCGGGATTAAACCTTACTACAATTTCGCGATCTGGGACCAACAGGAGAATCAAACTTGGGGCATAGCTGCTTCTTTGGGATTTGTAATGGGTATAGTGGCTGCAATTCTGGGAATGAATCAAGTCTACTATACTGGAGTCCTGGCACGAAAAATCGGCGAATATTACGCTGACATTGGCACCTGGTTGATTGTTGGTTTCACCGGAGTGTCGTATCCAATATTTAGATATGCTGAGTTGCGCATATTTGGCAAATAATCATTTAATTTCAATAACCTCACTGACTTCCAGTTGATCCCTTTTTTGTAAATATAGAGAGAAGATAATACTTGAAAAACCATTTAAGGGACTCTAGTAGTTTGGCAAAAGAGATTAGCCATGAATAAAAGTTATCTGGTCCCATTGGATCAAGTACTTTGGAGGATTCTGGATTTTCAGGTTCCTCTTCAGGCTCAACTCTCGACTCTGGATTCTCCTCTTGATCCCCCTTCTCAACCTCAATCCATGCCGATGAAACCGTTGATTCCGGACCTTCTTCCACTTCCGCCTCCACTATCATCACATTATTAGCAATCCCAGATTCATCCCACTCAACTGGTTCCTTCATGTTGCAAATCCAATTCTCTCCGTCAACAACAAATTTGTACAACAATTTCTCCCCCGCGTAAATAGACTCAGCTAACTTTATTGTGGTGACCCACTTTGCTTCTATCGAATTGTACTCCAGGGCATTCTGTGTAGAATCCCAATTGTTGAATGATCCCGCAACACAGACGCTATTGTATTTGTTATCCTCGTCGTTAAGCTGGAAAGTGGCTAAATACATAAAGAGGGAGAAAAAATGTGAGGCGTAATAAGTTGCAACACCTTAATGGGACTTTATAATTAACCATTACTTTAACAATCTGATTGACCAATCTTGTTGATTCATCAATCAAATCAATCTGGAATTCCTTAACCTCTTCCCATTCATTCATAACTCATCACGTTGATCTGCTGCAATGGCCTGACCCTCCTCGTCGATCGACGCGTCAATATCTCATTTATTTATTTTTCGTTTCCATTTTCTTTATTTGTTTAATTTCCCCTTCAATGGCTGAAACAACGCCCCTTGGAGCTGATCTCAAGATTGATCTCACACCCGTGCATAATCAGATGCTTCATGATCGTTTGGAGGTCACAGAAACTCTTCGCAAGGCTCAACTTGGACAAACACTTGCACCAGAGAAATTCAATAACAATTACAATTATCTCAATAAAGGTGAGCACTCCACCCCTGTATCCTTTCAAAACAACAAAACTCCAGTCTCGATTCTTAAGAACTTCAAATCAAACTCGGATCGCAAATCTGTGAGCGAAGATTTTGTCAATTCACAACCTGGTCTACGAATGTCAAAGACTCAAGATGGCCAATTAAACCCGGTTAAAGGAGCATATAACGTATTTGATCGAAGATTTCCAACATCAGATTCACCAATGGTAACAATGAACCGCAAAAAAAGAAGACTTTCGAACACAAATCAACGACAAACTTTAGACACTAAACAATCAAAGGTGACTGAGCAACCTCCACCAAAAAGTCCCAAAATCTACAAAAAAATTATCTATGACCTTCTGGCAGATCCTCAATGTGCCTCCAATTTGACTCTTATTGTTCAGATTCTAGTCAATACGTTTTTGTTTGCATGTTTCATGACTCTCATTATGTTTTCTTTCTTGGCCGTCAAACGAGATGCAGATCGAAAAATACAAGGCTATTCCAGTCAGGCCATGCACGAAATCAGCTTGTGCAAACGAGAATACTTTAGAAACAATTGTTCGCCCGAACTTCGGGTCCCTGCACTTGAGCAATCCTGTAATGAATGGGATAATTGCATGAACAAAGATCCCGAGTCCGTGATTACTACTGTGGCCTATTTCGAGATTCTGGCCGAATGCATGAATGCTTTTTTCCATAATCTAAGTTTCCGAACTCTTTTTGGTCTAGTGATATTGACTTTATTCCTGGTTTTGGTCCCCAATATTCTGTTCAACAAATTCAGATCCTCAAAATCAACAACAACGAACAATTATTACAACTTTAATCCAGATCAATCCACAGCCAATGCCTCGCAGTTCTCTCATGTGTCCAATCTGTCGCCAATCCGATCACCGCTCAGGTCGCCTCAACGAATCCTTGACTCTTCTGTTTACTTCACTCCTCCTGCTGCTCTCTTATTAAAAGACGATAATTCCAAACTGGTAGGATCCAGTGTTCGATTCGACTCAAATGTCAGTTATCATGAGATTCCAGGATTGGAAGCAAGTCCGCTGAGCAGATTTGTCAATAAAGATAAATATTAATTACTTCAATAGATTACAATGTACATAATTAAACAGCAACTTTCTTTCCACCCATCAGTTGGCTTAAAAGTTCGGCACTATTGGTCTTCAGATTCTCTGAACTTGGAGCTGGAAACAGTCCGGGAGGAGGAGGTGTTGCTGCGCTTGGTTGTTCTTGCCTTAAAGACTTGAGCTTCTGTTCTTGGAGTAGCTGTTGCTGTAAAAATTGCTGTGCAGTTTGAGTAGAAGCAGGAGTCTGGACCGGTTGTGTATTCTGTGTTAGCTGTTTGGCACCTTGGAGGATGCTGTTTGAATATCTGTGAGGTTGTGGTTGATAAAATTGTTGTAGAGAAGGTTGTGCTGTCTGTGTTGGCTTGGTAGGTTCTTGAACCAGTGTGGCCTTGTAACTATAAGTCTTGCTGAATGGTACAAAGAGGAGTGAGTCAATTAGTTCAGACATATGCTGTTTATTGTCCTGAACTGATAGCATTGATTTTTCCATATCTTCTGTCTTGAACTTGTGGAAAAGACCATAGTTTGAACTTCTTCTCAGACTTGGTTTGATCGTGTATGAGAATTGGTCACTATTGAGAGCCTTGATACTTTCATCAATCATCCTGAAACAGAACAGTGAGTCTTCCACCACAGAACCATTCTCCTTGCTCTTATCTCTCTTTTTAAGAATAATAGATGGTGACTTCGAAGGTTTCTGAGAAATGGCATCACTGAGTGTTGGGAAGGCAGAAAGGGTACCAGTAGTCACTCCAAGGTCATTTATAGACGAAGGACCAGTTGAAGTGCCCTGTATAGAAGTACCATTTTGAACCTGTTGCAATTTTGCCCATGATGCTGTTGGAGGCAAAGCTGGTAACGAGTTTTCATCTTCGAGTGTGGTTGTTGAAACAGCAGTTGGAACAGGAATAGCTGGTTGCTCAGCAAAAGTTGAACTTTCTTCATGTTGCTGATTTGGTGCAATCAAACCGTTAACTGCATTTCTTTCTTCATACTTCTTGTTGATAGCCCGGGTGGATAGATCTTTTCTGGTGTATGAGTCTGCCTCTTCTCCTGGTTCATGCAAAAACATACAATTTGGATTTGGACATGGTTGACCTCTCAAATACGAGGAACAATATTTAGTAGTTCCATGAGCAGCTTTCAAAACTCTACCATCACTGATAGAACCGTCCACTGCAACAATACACCTGGAAGCGTCTTCTTTTCTAGCAAAAGTCACATAAACTCCATAACCTGGGTTTGTATGGTGAGGATGACTTGGGTTAGGAGTTCTTTTGTTGATGACGATCTTTGAAATTTTTCCATATTGACCGAAATATTTGTCTGTGCGTAAAACAGCTGGTAATTCGTCAGCACTACATGGAGGATTCAAGCCCACCACGTAGACCAAATTCTGCTGAATCACTCTCATTCCAGCCAAATGATGACGCTTGGCTTGTTCAGCATCTTTCCGTTCTTTCTCAACTTGTCTTCTTTCCCGTTTTTGTTTCTCTTTACGAGCTTGATTTATCTTCCATTCTTCTGTTGTCACGTTCTTATGAACCACATTTTTATCATCGTATTGACGACGACAAGCTGGACATTTTCCATTTAGTTCCGGATTCGTACGGATATTGTTATAACAGAACTGACAAACCTGATACCCACAAGGACAAGGCCAGAAGTTTTTATCGGTGATATCCATTTCTTCCACACAAAGAGGACACAAATCGTCTTCTTCGTCCGGAATAAACGAGTCGTTCTTATCGTTTAGATCGTATGACATGGTTAATAAGGGTAACTTCAAAATAAGGTCGGGTTCTTTTCTGTTTGCCTTTTCCTTTTGAATGTTTTTTTTGAAGTTTCGATATGGAATTTTGTAAACCGTGATTTAACATGACAGATTAGAAGATAAATTATTTATTTCACGAGCATTCAACGTGTATCAGGCGTATTTACAGGATGGAATCTCAAGTAATCCACTTAATTGGGAACCAAACAAATCCTGATAATTATGTTAGAAACCAAGCTGAACGTGATTTTGAGCAATTGGTTCGTTCGGATCCAAATCAAATACTGTGCACTTTAATAGTGGTAGGTACTACTCTTGAAGTTGGATTGGCCGTTAGACAAGCTGCTTTATTGCATTTGAAACGATTGGTCCCCAAATATTGGTCTCCTGCATTTGATTCATATGAAGGTCCAGTCACAATTGATTTTGAACATAAACAGTTCATTCGAGACAATCTACTGAAACTAGTTGGGGATCGAGATTCAAAGATCAGAAATAGTTCTGCATATGCAATTACTCAAATCGCAGCTGTAGATTATCCTGATGAATGGCCTGACTTACTTGGACAATTGTATGATTTAGTTATGGACAAGAAAAGCTCGTCTTTTGTGATTCTGGGGTCTCTTAGTGTTTTACAGGATTTGTTCGATGATTTGATTCCTGATGAGCAATTTTTTGAAGGTGGAGTCTCCATGCGGATTATGCAGACTTGTGATATGATTTTGAACTCGGAATCATATTCATATCCGATCAAAGCACAAACTTTAAAATTATTGAAAACTGTGATTGAGATCCTTAATAACGCTGAAGTTTCGGAAAACAAGGGTCGGAAACAGTTTGTGAATCAAGTTGTTCCTCGAATTATTGAGATTCTGGTTAATATAGCTGTTTCTTTGCTTCAAAATAAGTCGTTTATCAAATCTTTAATTATGGTGGATTTGAAGACAGAATTATATGGATGTTTAAACTCATTGATCTCTTCATTTCACAAATCAGCTATTTCTATCCAAACTCAACTTTTAAACACTGTTGTTGAAGATTTAATTGATATGGGATCTGTTTATGTTCCATTGAATGATGTTGAAGATTTCAATACTGCTGTGGACTCCTTTTTCACTGATTCCAATGAATTTCATGAAAACCAAATAGAAAGAGCGGAATCTGGAGAAATAGTCACTGGTTTGATTTCAATTCAAATCTCATTTTTACAATTATTGATCGACCTTCCTAAAACAACCATATCAAGTTCAACAATTGAACAAATATGTCAATTACTTGTTCAATTAAATAATCTTCCATCTAATGCTGAAACTGAATATATGGAAGATTTCAATGAGTTTGTTAGTGTTGAAACAGAATTGACAATTGAATCTAAAACTCCAGTTCGAGATGCAACTAAAGATCTTTTGGAAACTGTCAATTCCCAAATCAACAAAGAAATGATCTCTATTCTGGTGCAAACTTTCAATAATCAGATCCAATCTGAATCCAATTGGAAATCTATTGAAAGTACAGTTTACTTATTGATGTGTCTGTTTTCTAATGATTCAGAAATTCAATCTTCTTTTGAACTTGGTCAGTTATTGGAGTTCATGTTGCGTATAATTCCATCCAAAATGGTCGAATCAGAATTATTGGCTGCAAGAATTATAATAACGATTCCTAAATTTCTTATGAAATATGAATCTGAACTGAAAAATGCTAGTACTCAAACTCTTCAACATATTTTATCAACTGTTTGTCAATTGGACGAAGGTCATGAAATAGTTAAATCTGCAACTTTGATTTCGTTTCAATATTTCAACCATTTTGTTCCATCATCCAACTTCAACCGTCAAATTCAATCCCAATTATTATCCTTAATCAATCAGATAATGCAAGAATCTACCGAGGATGCAAATATAATGATTTTGGAATCAATAACCATCATAATCAATATTGATAATAAACAATTGACTATTGATGAATCCACATTGCTTCTTTGTATGAATATTGGATTTAAAGATTGTTCAAATTATTCATTAACTTCTTCTACTTTAGAATGTGTTGAAGATTTATTGAAGAACATTCCCATAGAAAATTACCTCAACTTATGTTATAAAGGTTTGCCTCATTTATTGAAGATTGTTTCTGATTCTAAAGGTCAATATTCACCAGAACTCGATCTTTCTCTACAAATACTTGCAATTTTCATCAAAGGACCATCTCAAGATTCATTTGAGTTACCTCAAGATATCTTTCAATTTATTTTCCCTGAAATTTGTAACTTGATTCTCAATTGTGATGATGATGAAGTTCTTCAATCGTCTTCTGAAGTATTTAACGGGTTTTTGTCCAAAGCTCCAAGATTTATCTCCAATTATCAAGACTCTTCAGGAAGTACTGGTCCTCAATTATTATTGAAAATTGTCTCCAAGTTTTTATCTCCTTCAATGACAGACAGAGCCATTGTTCGTCTTGGAGATCTTATTGTTTTGTTGATTCAAAATTTCAGTACTGAATCATCAATTTGGCAGTATTTTGATGAAATTTTAAAAGCTGTTACATTAAGATTAATCTCAGCTAAAGAGATGGTTACTATTGAGAACTTGATCTTAATTTTCAATACATTGACCATCTTACAACCTCAACAAACAATTGATTTCTTAGCAGGGTTTCAAATCGATGATACTTTTGCTTTGGAAAAGGTTCTTCCAATATGGTTGCAATCATTTGAAGTTATGCGTGGATTTGATAAAATTCTATCCAACATCAAAGCATTTATTGAAATCTATAAGTTGAATGATTCCAGACTAAAAAGGGTCCTTGTTAATGGAGAAATCATTCCTAATCAGATTCCAGACGATTTGATTGTAACCAGATCAATGGCAAAGAAAATGCCAATTCAATATGAACAAATTGGAGCAGACATTAAATTAATCAAACTGTTACTAGATGAATTCAAATTTCAGCATAAATCTGCTCAAAGACAAGAAGAAATACCAATAACAGCTAATGAAGATGATGATGAAGACGGTTGGGAGGATTTGGATGACATCAAGGCTCCTTCATTCGAACAATTGCAACAATATGTCGATCAAGACTCAGAAACTAATCGTTCTTTCACTGACGGTCATGCCGATGATATCAGACTTTTATTGGCTTCTTTCTTCAAAGAATGTACTGTTAACGATACCTCTGGGTTCCAGCGAATCTATCATAGTCTAAATGACGACGATAAACGGTTTTTGACTGAATATTTAGCATTTACATAACCATTGCTTAATTTACACTATAAATCCAATTCAATATCAAATTGAATATCCTTAATCACTGAATCAACACCTTCTCTTTTAAAAACACAGTTGATTGCTGATTGATGACCATTATCGATTTTGGTCTCATCAGCATTTTCTTCTCCAGTGACTTCCTTTTGAGCAGATTGGGCAGAAGTATAGAAAATCTTAGGATTGGTTCTTAATCTCGAAAATGGATCATTGAAATTGTGACTGAGTAATTGTTTCTGTCTATTCTCAACATTCTTTTTCTCGGCTCTTCTAATAGCCATCTCATTGGTTTTCTTATTTCTCAAATTGATTTTATCCATCCTGGAAAGTGAATCATTATTGGAATGAACAAACTTCGAAAGTTCCTCTATTTGTTTAGTCAGATTCTCCACTTTCTCAACATCTTGCCGTTCAATTGCAACTTGTAACTCCTCTCTTAATCTTCCCAGTCTCTTAACTCTATTACCAGAATCCATTGAAGCAACAGAAATAGCTTCTTTCTTTGCAACCATCTTGTTGATATCTTCATTAGTCAACTTCTTGGTAGACATGTCTCTCAATTCCCTGAACTTCTGATCGACTTCTCCCAAGGATGGAAGCTCCAAATTCGAGTCCTCAAGTCGTTTCTTGTACAGCTCAAATTCGACAGTGTTGATGGGTGAATCTGAAATACATTTCATATCAATCACTTTCTTCGAATCACCCTGCGAAACTAACAAATATGCATTACATGGTTTGTTGAGCAGTTGATACGGTTTTCCACCTCGTTTGACCTCGTCAATCTTAGCCATTCTGTATTGAGATTGACCGGTCTCTCTGGATACTCCAACGTTCACACGAACATACGTTCCTTTAATAACATCATCCAACTCATCTCTGAACAAAAATCTTGACAACACAGTCCGACTCGCACGAACTTTTGCGTTGATGTCTTTCAAAGTGGCATCTTGATAATATTTATCATCATATTCACTAGTAGTCTTTTTGCGTCCAGAATCAACTTCATCTGAATAATATCCAACATCATAATCATCTTCATCTTCAGAACCCTCTTGGTCATCCATAATGTCGTCCAAATCTTCATCTTCATCTGAATCGTACTTCTTGCTGTCTTTACGACTCTTCTTCTCTCTTTGTTTTTTCAGCTCCGACAATTTCGAAGTCCTCAACTTTTTACCAGTAGATCTTGACGACTTGATTGCACTTGATTCGGCCTTGCTTTGTTTGGCTCTCAATGCCAAATATCTTCTTTCCCGGTATTTCTCTCTTTCCTGTTCTCGATCATACAAAATTTGTTCTCTTGTAACTTCATCCATTCCGATCAACGTTGCTTTATCTTGTTCATCTTTATATTTGCCCTCTAAAGGATATGGATCTTGTTCGCCTTCTGATTCTTCGTCCACCTCATTTTCCCCTTCCGACTCATCAACCATCTTTCTTTTCAATCCACCAGTTCTCTTGGTAGTTTGAATTTCTGGTTCATAGTCACTTTCATCATCTTGCCACCCAATTCCAGCAAGGGCTAACAAATCGTCATCACTATCACTCATGTTGTTTAAGTTTACTTGTTGAAGAATTTATTACTTTGGAAAAAAACCTTTACCCGGCCAGACACAGCCGGCAAAAATTATATTATTTAATAGTATATCCATCTTTGACCATGTCATCTAATACTCGACCCACTTCAACATTGTCTCAACAAAATGAAGTTGTTCAAACAGCCCAACGTCCTAGATCATCTACTGCCAAAAGATCGCCTTCCATTTTGGTTACCGATGCAAGAAAAAATCAGATAAAAGCGCCGTTCGCTGGTCATAGACTCGAGAGAATTCAAAGATCGTCCCATTCAGATAAAGTTACACCACCTTCATGGGCTAAACCATCATCGAAATTAAGAAGACCACCTTCAGTTACAAAATTCAGTGATATCTCTGTCTCCAACATTATATCAAACATTAGTGATATACCTTCATCTAGACAAAGAGATTCTCCAAGATATGTTTCTCCAGATGGTCAATTTATCTCGAATCTATCTCGATCTGGACCTAGAATGGTTCCTCAATATTATAAGTCTCTTCCTACAAGAACTTCAAAGATATCCCAGAAATTGGTGTTGATTCCTGATCATGATCAAATCCCATTCTCTGGTAATGATGATCCTCAATTACTCCGAAATCAAGAAGTTGGTGAAGAAACCACAACAGACAATATTTTCAATAATGCTTATGTTCGAACGCGTGCCGAGAAATTATCCAAAGAACAACGTTCCAATGTTTATCCAAGAGTCACTGCTTATTTGATTTCAGAGAGTTTCAATCTAAAATTGACCAGTAAATTTCTATCGAAACATCACATGGTTTCTCCAAGACTATATGATGAATCCTTATACGTTCCATATTCGTTACCTCTTCTTCCTGGAGAGAATGGCTATCGAGTTCAATCAAACAATTCTGCAAAAATGCAACATGGTAATCAATTGATGGAGAACTTTTTGGACAAGACTGAACAACGAGATCATCATTATGAATTCTATTCTGGACAGGATGGAGAAACAACTAATATTGGGTCTCCAAAAATGAGTCCATCTGGAAGTTTAGTGGAGACTGAAGTACAACATAATAATGAGTTTGATCCATCCGAACCTCAATTTTTTGTTAGTTCAAGTCCAACAGAAAGTATTCTAGAGGAACAAGAAGTCAGAGAAAATGATAATGAGGAGGAGAAGTCGGGTCCGGTTAGTGACAAGTTGAAAGATGAATTTTCAGCTATTGACGAATCATCAGAAACAGAAGCTGAAATTTCTAATCAACGAAGACGTACATCATCAGGATCATCCAAAAAACGAGCTGCTTCCAGTTTACCCGATCTGACCAAACATGCAGAGATGTTCATTCTGGATTACGGTGTTGTTGTTTTCTGGAACTTCAATGAAATCCATGAAAAGAACATTCTTGCAGATTTGGTGTTTGCTAAAATCCAACCAGGAGAATTTGAATTGGATGATGACGATGACGATGAAACAGAGTTCGAACAATATCATTTAACTTCCACTAATAGTATAGAAGAAGATACTCCTGCTCAACCAATCACATTCATCATCAAACCTGTCCCAGAACATGACATTGAGACTGAAGAGTTCCAATTTGAGTACATCAGTGATATTCCTACTCCACGGATTTACAATGACATGATTACTCTCAAATCTGGAGATCATCTGATCAAATTAACTATATCTCATGCAATTGCACAATCCACTAAATTATCAATGTTTGAAAGCAAGATGAGTAACATTTTGAACTCCATTTCTCGTCTTCCTAAAGCATTGGCTCTTACAGGAAAGCTCCAAAATTATACACGCCAAAAATTATTGATCAAAACTGGAAAGTTGTTCCAATTGAGAAATGAAGTCAATCTATCGTCCAACGTGTTAGATAAACCTGAATATTTCTGGACCATTGAACCAGGTTTAGATCCATTATATTCCGCTATTCGAGAATACTTGGAGATAGATCAACGAGTTGAAGTTATTAACGATCGATGTAAAGTGTTTTTAGACTTCTTCGATATTCTGGCTGATTCATTGGCTGAGCGTACAATGACTAAAATCACGATGATATTAATCATCGCAATCGGTTTAAGTGTTTTCGTCTCCATGATCGAAATCCTTATCAGATACATAATTATTCATAGAATGGAATAATCTATTTAAGCCTTAGTTCCATACTTATTGACACTCTTTCCATCAGGAACAGTAAAGAAAACATACTTCCCATCAATAGAATCTAATCTGAAATATCCCTTTCTTTCAAATTGAATCACATCACCAACCTTCATGTCCTTAACATTAATATCAGCAATAGCTTCGGTATGGAATTCGGTGTGAGGTGTAAGGAAATCTTCAAAGTTGTCTCCTTCATCCAACTTATCTTTAGTGATGAGATGGTCGAAATCAACCAGGTCCACTTTCACGAACTTGCCTGCAGGTAACCATGTGAGTTTTTTGCTTGTTTTCTTGAAATCTCCTTCCAAATGTAAAGTGGCTTGAATTTGCTTAACAATTCCATTTTCCTTGATAATCTTATCGCAAATCACGTTACCCCAATCCATGAACGTGACTTCTTCACCTTCAGCAATGGCAGCAGCGTCATCTTGCTCTAATAACAAGTTCGAAGAAAAGTAAACTTTCTTGGTTCCAATGGCTTCGTTCTTCTTATGTTTCAATTTATCCTCAGCATATTCTGAAGCCGGTCCGTTGCTCAATTTGACCTCAACAAGATCTTTAGAAGCGAGAGCAACGTGTCTTGGAGCAATTGGATCAATCACTTTCTTATTAGCAGACCAAATGATGTTCCAATCAAGGTTGATGATATTCTTAGATGGACCTTGAGAAATAACAAAATTTCTCAATCCTTCAACACTCATACCTCTTCTTCTAATACCCCTCACAGTTGGGAATCTAGGATCATCCCAATTAGAGACATAATTCTTATCAACAAACCATTGCAACTTTCTCTTCGACAAAAGAGTTCTGATAAAGTTAACTCTAGCAAAGTCCCAAACATGAACCTTTCTGAGATTCAAAGCTTTCAAGAACCATTCATATTGAACATTTCTGTCTCTGTATTCGATGGTTCTCAAAGCATGAGTAACACCTTCTAAAGCATCAACAATCGGAACACAGAAATCATAAGTAGGATACATCTTCCAAGTAGGTCCAGTACGATGGTGAGGAGTCAAGTTACATCTGTAAATAACAGGATCTCTTAAAGTCTTGTTCAATGCAGTGTAGTCGATCTTGGCTCTAACACAGTTCTTCAATCCTTCTTCAGTACCGTTCTTCATATCTTCAGTGAAAATCTTAAGATTCTCTTCAACGGTTCTATCTCTTCTAGCAGATTTAAGACCATCCATTCTTTCTGCTCTCATTTGTTCCAAAGGAGTATCATCACAATAAGCTTTTCCTTCTTTTATCAATTTGATAGCCAAATCGTACATTTCATCGAAATAGTCAGAAGAATAAGTGACTCTATCTCCTTTGATTCCCAACAATTCCAAGTCTTCCAAAATAGAGTCTTGGAATTCAATCTTTTCCTTGGAAGGATTAGTGTCATCAAATCTGATAATTAACTTTCCATGATAAGCTTTAGCAAAATATTGGTTCAAAAGAGCAGCCTTGGCATGTCCAATATGTAAATATCCAGAAGGTTCAGGTGGAAATCTGGTAACAACTTCACCATCCTTGGCACCTGGAAGATCGATTTCGAAATTGGCCTTATGAACCTCCTTTTTAGAACCACTCTTTGCATTTTTTCTGATTTCAGCCAAAGATTTGGTCAGAACTTCAACCATTCCTCCAAATCTTTTGTCCGACTCTAAAAATTGATACCATCTAGTAATGTTGATATAAACAGAGTTCTTCAAAACCGATCCCATCACTGCATTGGCACGTAGAGCACCCCAAGTTGCAATATCTGCTAAAGAAATCTCGTATCCAACAATAAATGATCTGAAATTCAAGTGAGCGTCCAATTTCTCAAGATCACCAGAAAGCTTCTTGAAATCTTTAACAGTCAAGTTCTCGTAGGCAAATTTGATCCATTCTTGAGAAGCTTGCTTATTCAAAAGAATTTTAGGATATTCATCCGCAAGAAAATTCAAAACTTCGATTCCAGAAACAATAGTCTTGTCTGATTGAGTCAATCTCAATGGCGAGTTAACCTCTTTGGAGATAACCTTATCATCAATGAATTCGATCTTAACAGCCTCGTCGGTTCCACCATTAACAAAAGCAGCAGCTGTTAAGGCAGCATAGTCCACTAAAGGAGCCTTTCCGGCAATCTCAAGTAGCAAGGTCATTACACTAGAAACTAAGAAATTTATTTGATCGATTTCGGTGGAAAAATTTTGACCAGGTAAAGGCTTACGTAAATAGATGAAAAATTGTTAAATAATAACTGCAATGGAGTTCTCCAAGGTTTATCCATTAAAATCGCGTGCACAAGATGCTTCTGTGAAGCAGCCTAAGGAGATAATCAGTTATTCACGGGACATTGAAGGGAAATATCATATTGATGATTCACAACTTAGTTATTATTATCTACCTGATAACCAAACGAATGTTCCTGGAGGAATTGATCTTCAAGCTGGATTCAAAGAGTTTCATGCAAATGGTGAGGATTTTGGAGAATTTTCAGGTTTATTACAAGCTATCGAGACTTTTGAACGTAAAAATAACACGAAAATAGCCGCCGAGATCGTCACTTGGAGAGGATTGATGAGAAGTTTAATGTTGCTTCCATTTTTCAATAAAGACAAACTTGTGTTCAATATTGTTGTTTTTGATGGACAATTGTTCATTCAACAAGATTTCCAAAATGCCAGGGAATCCGCTGAGTTAGAAAAATTGACGCGATCAGAGCTCAATAAACGACAGATGTATTCTGGGTATAAATTTGAACAAATATCAACATTATCAAAGCCATGGGCCCAATGTACTCGCAAAGAGATCGAAAACCGAGGAAAAAAACCAGTGAATAACATTGAACAATACGCAACTGTGGTGAAAACGTCATTTGGAAAAACAGGATTAATTATGGGAGCAGAAGTTGATTGTGTTTTTGATTATAAGCCTGAGGATTCGGATCCTCTTTCGCATTATGTTGAGTTGAAGACCACTCGAATCTTGGATTCTCCTCAATCGGTGTTTTCTTTTGAGAACAAGTTGTTGAAATTCTGGGCCCAATGTTTTCTTGTTGGTATTCCAAAGATCATTTGTGGATTTAGAGATGATAATTTAATATTGCGAACCATTGAAGAATATAAGACTGATCAAGTTCCATTGATGGTGAAAAACAATCCTTTACCTAACAATCAACCATCCAAGAATAAGTTTATGCAATCATTAAAGTTCTTCAATGGTCTTATCAATTGGATCAATGAGTCTATTCCTAGAGAAGAAACTAAAACGTATCGATTGATATTCGATCCTGCGGTGAATCCACTCTATTTGAATTTGAGTGAAAATACACAACAAATCACAGACCAATTATTGGATCCAAAATCTGGAATGATAAGTTCTGAATTTAGAGAATGGCGTCAACATTTAAAATCTGTATAATATTTAATTAGAATTCTTCATTTCGGTCAATTTGAGTGTTAATTCTTCATTTAATTGATTATTCTCATCAACAACTTTGGTAACATAACCAGTTAATAACTTGTTTATTTCATTAATCAATTGTTGTTCTTCATTAGTAGATGTTCCTGTTTGTTTATTAAGTAATTCTGTTTGAATAAGAGCAATTAATCGACCTTTGTTTTGAGTTAATATACTTGGATTCTTTTGAACTTTCATATCAATCAATTTATCTAATAATTCATTTAAAGTCAAATCATCCGACGAAACAAAATTCGTCAATAATTCCCGTCGTTTCTCATCAAAAATCCCTTCTTTTTTATATTTGTTGATCAATGCATTAGCATCCATTTTAAAAGAGGGAAAAATAATATTAATTTTAAACTTGATTTCCCACTAATAGATCCTCTCCATCTTGAAGATTTACAATTTGTTATGTCATTGACAAACTCAATATCTTCAAATCTTGAATTCCAAGTCAAAAGAGTACGCAAGAAACTAGAAGGACCTCCTTATAAATGTGATCATCCTGAATGTACTAAAGAATTTCAAAGATCAGAACATTTATCAAGACATAAATTAAACCATTATCCTAAGAAAATCTATCAATGTTCTTTTCCAAATTGTTCTAGAACTTTTGTTCGTCATGATCTACTTGTTAGACATCAAAATCGTCATGAATCAAATTCAGTTAAGCTTAATCCAATTCCTCAAGATAAACATCTTTCCTCCGCCAATAAAATCGTTCAAACCTTTAATACACAAACCCCAACTCCAGCTAATTCTGCTGGTGATGAAACAGTTCCAACACTAATAAACTGGCTATTCGGTGAAGATCAACAAATTGAAGGTAAGGTAACTCCTAACGACTCATTCCAAGAGTTTGGTGATCTCTTTGCTAATAATGGTCAAAACTTCTTTCTTCAAGATCAATTTGAAAATCTAAGTCCAGATTCATTCATGTTACCACCTCAATCACAACAATTGAATAATGACATCTCCACACACATGAAAAATGAATATCAATTAAGTGATTTGAAAATGTCCGAATTCAAAGTCCTTATCCCTAAATTGATTAATCACCCAGATTTCGTTCAATTCAAACTCGAAAAGTTACTACGAACTTATTGGAAGTTCTTTCATCCCCGATTTCCTATTCTTCATAAACCAACTTTTGTCGCAGAGAAAACTCCAAGTATCTTACTTTTATCAATGTTCATGCTTGGAGCCAAACTTTCTCAAAGCTTTCAAGATTTCTACTCGCCAGATCATATCATTAACCCACGTACATTGGCTGATGAAATAGCAGACCCACTTAGATGGATCATATTCTCTTCTCCTAGCTTCCAACCCCCAGCGGAAATTTGGATCATACAAAGTCTCTTGATTTTGGAATTTTACGAGAAAAACTGCTCTTCTCGTAAATTACACGAACGTGCCCATCTTCATCATGGAACTACAATTCAACTTCTTAGACGTCTCCCAACTCTTGGAGGATCATCACAGAAATTCGGTCAGCTGGAAGATGTTAACAATTGGCAAAATTGGATAAATGTCGAGTCTTTGAAAAGAGCCACATTCATGTGTTTCTATATGGACACAATTGATGCCATTATATTTGGTCATCAAGTATTAATATATGCTCATCAACTACAAATGACCATGCCTGTTGTTGACGAAGTCTGGGAAGCAAATTTGGAAACCTTTAAAAGCGTTATAAAGAGCGTTAAGAGACCGCAAAAGTTTCTAATTGTTTTAAGAAACCTTCTGAATGGAAATCCAACCAAGACAAATTCATTTGGTAAGAAAGCATTGATATCTGGTCTCAGTGCTGTGATGTTTCAAATTCAACAACGTGATTTACAATTGGCCTTTGGACTTGAAAGATTGGGAGCAAATGATTCCACCAATAATTGGAGAGAACTTATGATGGCAGCCTTTTCTATTTGGAGAAATGATGTGGGTGACTCATGTTGCTCCTCCAGAACGGCAATCGAGAATCCTCAATCATCAGTGGACACAACACAATTCTCCACAAGTGATACTCGTTGCAAATGCACAGTTTATCATGTTGCACATATATTCATGTCGATTTCGCATTATGACATTGTGATATTTGCTGGTGCTCCATGGCGAATGAGTGTAAAGCCATCATCGGATTTGGAAAGAGAATCAATAATCAAACGAGTCACCGAATGGACTGAGACTAAACATGGTAAAGTCGCTGTTGTTCAATGTTATCTTCTCTTATTTGAAATGTTGCTTTCTCCCCAAGATTCATACAAGAGTTTTGAATATGATTATCAAGTAGAAACAGACCTATTCTTCAGGTCTAACGCTATTGGAATATCTATTCTAGTTCTCTGGGCATATGTTTACATCAAAGAAGGACCAGAAAGTGAAGATGGAGAAGTTGCAAAGGAGAACTGTTATGATTATTTGAAACGAGTCCGACAAGAATTTACCGATATTTCTGGATGTGTTCTTCATACAGGATTTACAGAGGCTTCAGGACTCAACTTCTACGGTAAATTGCTAAAATGGACCTACGCTCTTGATAAAGTTTCACGCAAACGACAACTAGTGGGATTACTCAATATGATTGGTCAACAACTTGCCAAAGCTGAATACTCGCTGGTGAGAGAAACAGGTAAATTAATTAACTTCTGCGCTTCAAGAAGTTCTGGAAATAAACAGATTATATTGCACGATATGTATAATTGATAGCAAAATTCACATCCCCATTTCTGCTTGAAGCTCTCTCAAAGCCTTTTCATCCTCATCTTCCTCGTCTTCTTCGACCTTTCCAGTAGGAGCGCTTGGCATCTGCGCTTTGACGGGTTGTGCAGGAGAAACAACACTTTGTTTGGTGTTGGTCATCTTATTATCGAGCTCTTCTTGTTGGAGAGCAGCCAGTTCCTCATCTAGCTCATCATCATCAACCAAATCATTACCCAGAGGGCGACTAATGGCATCGGAAATCTCCTCGCTGAGTTCCACTTGTTCTCTGATATCATCCATAGTTTGATCAACTTTGTCGACATTGAAATCGCCATGCATTTGTTTCATTGCTTTAGCTCCTTGTTTCATGGCCTTCATTGTCTCCACGTTCAAGTTTGCAGATTCTATGGCATTCAGTTGTGTTTCCAAGGACTCCACTTGGTTCTCAATTTTGAGTATATCAGTCTCCAATTTCTTCTTCCTCTTCAATGCCATCTTTGCAAGATTCTTGTTGGTTGTGACATTCTTGCGCGCAATAGCATCTTGTTCTTGAATCTGTGTTTCTAGGAACTGGGATTTCTTGTTTAACGTCGCAATGTGCTCTCTCAATTCCACAATCGCCTTCTTTGGGAGTTCTTTCTTCTGCTTGGCATTTCCGCCAAAAAAGTATCCCCACATCTTGAAATGATCTTAACGTCTACTGGGGCTAGTTAGAGACGTATTCGAAAGGCCAAAATAACAAAAATAGTTGTGCTCCTTGTTCTAGTCTGTTATCAAAAGCTGCAAGAAAAATAACATGGTGTAAGGATTATTTATTTTATTACGTGCTTCTTCCTAGAGAGGCTATCAAATTGGATAAGATAGCTGAATCGATTTCTGGATCATCTGATGAGTCAGAATCGATATTTGAATCTTGTTGATCGGTTCTACGCATCTGTTCCAATTCTTGTTTGTTCATTTTAAGTGCTTCTTGACAGAAAAACTCAAAGAAATCATCTTCATCAATATCAACATCATCGAATTGAATAGATGATGATGAATCATGTTCTGATTTTGTCTTTATTTCTTCCTCCATATCCTTTTTATCTCCTCCCTTCATAAATTGTTTCATTTTCTCAACCAAATCATCCTCATAATTCTCATCACCTTTAACTTCAATAACTTCATAATCAATCCGATGGTCTAAAACATTATATCGTAATAATTCTGTTTGCAACTTGTCTTCATCAACAAGTCTATTAAATTCTTGTAAATCTCCATCATTAACTTGTAACTCTTCCACTGCCTTTTCAAGAATCTCTCCTTTCTTCTTCATATCAACTCCATATTTCTCTAAATCCATCTTACAAATAGCATTCACACGAATTTTCAATTCAACTAGATCTTTGGATTCCTTCTTTGGCAATTTTAAACCTAAAAATCGAACAGGTTCAAGATAATGAGAAATTGAAGCTCCTGCAACATAAAATGGAGCTCCAATAAGTTTCTTAGCAGTATCCATAGAAACTAACATCGTTTCCATGCTAATATGTCGTAAAGCTTGTTCTGGATACTTTGAAATTTGACGTTTATTCAATAAATCAGTCACATCTTGAAGAATCTCCATTCTATAACTAGCTGATTGTAAAAAAGCTAATGCTTCCTCAAACTCCAAATTTCGTCCCTCAAAATACTCTTTTGGAATAGAAATCAATCGTTGACTATTCACCCAAACTCTATTAGACGAGGATTCGGGTTCCAACCAATCAGGAACAATTTCAGCGGCCTCTATTAATAAGAATTCTCGATCATGATCATAAATATGAATATACATGTTTTCACTTCTGGAACTGAATTTGAACAATAAACTTGTCAAAAGCCAACAATCAATCATATTCTCTCCATATTCTAATTCTCCATATATGAAACATGTTTGATCTTGTATCAATTTATATTCAACCGGTCGAACATGCCAAGGATAATATTTAATATATGGATTCAATTCAACATCCAAATAATGTAAAAGATCCTGTAACTCGGCGTTTATTTCAATTGCAGATTTGTAAGGACTGATATACAATATCGAAAAACAAAACGTATCTGGCGTTAAAAGCTCATCTGTACTATAACTGTAGACTTTATGATAATCCATAAAGAATTTTTATATTGAAATGTTTTTTCTTACTTAAAGTACACTATTTCCTTCAACTAGAGCCCATTCGATTCTTGACTCTTTTCCATATCTCTCTTCGAGCCAAGAATTACATTTGGTGAAATGTTGACAATCAAAGAATCCTCGAGATGCGCTCAATGGTGAAGGATGGACTGATTTCAAGAACAAATTCAAGTCCCAATCGATCTTTCCAGCATTTAAGATGGTTTTTTGGGCTGGAGATCCCCATGCAATGATAACAAGACCTTGATTATTGTTAGTTTTATGTTGGATCAGTTTTCTTATCACTTGCATGGTAAATTGTTCCCAACCTTTTCCTGAATGAGAATTGGCATTATGAGCTCTAACTGTTAAACAAGCATTTAACATAAGAACTCCATTGTTAGCCCATTTGGTCAAGTTTCCGGTTTTCGGAATCACATAATCTGGATACTCTTTTTTCAAACACTTGTAGATATTTTTAAGAGATGGTGGTGGAGGAGTTGGGTCTTGAACCGAAAATGCCAATCCATGAGCTTGATTGAAATTATGGTATGGATCTTGACCAAGTATCAAAACTTTGACATTTTCCACAGGAGTTAGTTTTGTCCAGGAGTATATATGTTCTTTTGGAGGGAATATGGTTTGACTTTTCCATTCTGATAAAAGATACTTTTTTAGGTTCAAGAAGTAAGGTTTTGTCAATTCTTGATGAATCAATTCCAACCATGAAGATTCCATGTTTGTAATTTCCAGTTGTAGTAGAGATTTTTGTTCAGAAGTTAATGAATCGATCCATTGTTGTTTATTGAACTTTGTAGATGAATTGGTAATTTTCGATGGATTTTCCTCGAGTTTTTTGATTTCAGAGTTAGAACTTGAACTGGTAGTAGTTTTCACTCTTTTGACTGAAAAAAAGTCCGTTATTGTTCGCTTTTGAACAACCTTAACTGGATTGATACTCTTCATAATAATATTATCGCGTCGCGATTATGGCGGTGCATCAAAAAATATATATATTTAAGGGGATAAAACTGTCAGAACAAAAAGACATCAATTGATTCTATGCTATTCTTTGCTCTTGAGCTTATAAATTGAACTTTTGATATAAGATGAGCTCTAATAAACCAAAGCGAGGAACTATGGGGTTTTTAAGATCAGTTAAAAGTCAAGTATTCGAAGAAGAAAGAAATCAGGAGAATAGTGAGGAATTGGCGATTGATTCAAACGATAAGAAAAAGAGTACTGGATGGTCATTTTCGAAAAGTTCTACTTATACTGATCAATCTTTGAATATGACAATTTCAGAAAGTAATAATACTAGTCCTACTATTGACTTTGAATCAGATATGGTTAGTAAGGTTATTGAGAATGGTGAAGAAGAGAATGAATTGAATCAAACAAAAAGAAGATCTCAATCATGGTCATTTTGGTCTCGTGGTACTAAAACTAATGATACAGTAGAAACAGATGCTTTATTATCTGAGCCAATATCTCAAGATAATCAAGAATTACCAAAGAAGAAGAAACAAAAGATTGAAATCACAGGATCTCGTTCGAATTTGATAGTTCCAGAGTTCGAAAGTTTACCATTAACCAATCCAAAATCTTATATTTATTCCACAATCAATGAATTGAAACATATCACTGGTTATAAAAATGCTGCAGTGAACCATTTAACAAGGACCCATCGACCAATGAGTTTCAAGAGAGTCTTGATTGTTGGAGTCCATGGATTCTTCCCTACCAAGATGATTCGTACTTTGATAGGAGAACCGAAAGGAACATCTGCTCGATTTGCTCAAGCAGCAGAAGAAGCAATCGTTTCATGGTCATTAGAAAATAACATGCATATTGAAACTCAAAAGATCGCCCTTGAAAAGGAAGGTAAGATCTTTGATCGAGTGGAGTTTTTCTTTGAAGTGATGCAGAAATGGCATGAAGAGATAGAAAATGCTGATTTCATTTATGTATGTGCACATTCTCAAGGAACTCCTGTTTCCATAATGTTGGTTTCGAAACTACTAGAACATGGAATCATTTCAGATAAGAAGAAAGTTTCCATCTTGGGAATGGCTGGAATCAATATGGGACCATTTTATGGAATGGATCAAACTCTTTTTGTTCGTGCTTATTCATCGATTGAAAATGAATCAATGTTGGAACTATTTCAATTTCAGAACCTTGAAAGCTTACAAAGTCGCAAATATTTGGAAAGTGTTCGCAATTTGGTTGCTCATAATGTCAAAATCACTCTTGTTGGTTCCGTCAATGATCAATTGGTTCCGTTATATTCATCAATAGGATATCATATTTCACATCCAAATATTTATAAAGCTGTCTATATTGATGGGAATTCCAATACCCCGGATTTTGTGACCCGAATCGTGAAATTATCATGTTTGCTTCAAAATCTGGGTTATACAGATCATGGAGTGATTGCGGAAATCAGTTCTGCTTTGGCTGGACCATTGACTGGAGGAGGACATTCAAGAATCTACAATAGTCCGGATGTTTATAAATTGGCCTTGAATTTTGCATTGAATACTTCGGATCTGAAATGTGCAATAGATCAACCGGTGAAGTTTCGAGAATTGGATGTTTCCAACGTTGGTACTAATCCTTTTACTCTTCCATGGTGCGCTAGAGGGTTATTTTTTGATATTAAGAAACGCTTACAACATGGACAACAAGAAATTGAGATGGTTTTTAAAGAGTTCGATAGTTGGAATCCGGAATCAAAGGTTTTGAAAGATGTGAAATACAGATTAAACGGTATCAAAGATAAGTTATGAAAAAAAACATTTTTTTTTTTCGTTTATCTTGTGACTAATGTCGAACAACAAAACAGCCTCACAAAAAGTCTCGACAGTTGGTGGATTTTTTGCCGGCGGATTGGCGGCATGTGGTGCGGTCACAGTGACAAATCCAATCGAGTTGGTTAAAACAAGAATGCAATTGGAAGGAGAACTTTCTCAAGCAACCAAAACTCCGAGAATATATAAAAACCCGTTTCAAGCCTTGGCATTGATTTTCAAGAATGAGGGAATTAGAGGGTGTCAAAAGGGATTGTTTTGCGCTTATATCTATCAATTGGGACTGAATGGATGTCGTTTGGGATTATATGAACCAGTTAGAAATATCATCAATTCTATCGTTTTCCCTTCTCAAACCAGTCATTCTGTCCAGAACATTCCCGTCAATGTGGTGGCCGGAGGACTATCTGGTATAGCAGGAGCCATCATTGGATCACCTTTCTATTTGATTAAAACTAGAATGCAATCTTATTCAACTAGTATCAAAATTGGTGAACAGACCCATTACACTTCCACTTGGAATGGATTAAAATCAATTTATTCCAAAGGTGGATTTCTGGGATTGTTCAAAGGTGTCGATGCTGCAATCATTAGAACAGGAATGGGCTCCTCGGTTCAATTACCAATCTACAACTTTGCAAAACACGAAATATTGAAGTCAGGAACACTCCAAGAAGGACCTCATCTTCATTTACTTTCTAGTACAATTGCCGGATTGGGTGTCGGGGTGGTGATGAATCCCGGAGATGTCATCTTAACAAGAGTCTACAATCAAACAGGAAACAAATACAAAGGACCAATCGATTGTTTGATCAAAACAGTTAAAAGCGAAGGAATTGGTGCATTATACAAAGGTTTCGGTGCTCAATTACTTAGAATTGCTCCTCATACTGTACTCACACTCACATTTATGGAACAAACCATGAAATTAGCATTCATGGTCGAATCCAGGTTGTTGGCGTAAAATCTCCTCTAGTGCTTCGTATTAATAGATTTCCAACTTCATACTCATTTCTCAATGATGAATTAGAGCATGATCACGCTCTTCCGGATCGGTCTGATCAGTCTGATCGGTTTGATCCGTCCAATTCTGGCTACCCGTAGCCGTGCCAGAAACAGTGGTGCTGCTTGTAGACCCGCTAGCAGCATTGCACCAGTATTTGTGGTATGTCCAAGCTTTGGACTGGCATTCTTTGGAGCAATATTTTGCTCTTTTACACCGTCGACATTTAGCAAAGTGTCGAGGCTCATCCTCCCATTTTCCACATCCAAAATAGGCGCATTGTCGCCTTCCTCCCTTAGTTTCGTCCTTTCTATTAGAATTTCTCACGATCACAGATGCCCAATATGTAATGTCCTTAGAGTGCAAATGTTTCACAGTGAATTTCTCCACCAACGGGAATATGTTCACTCTTTTAATTGGTTTGATATCTGGGTCAATGTTTTGAGAGTTTGGGAACATCAAAGAAAGAGGTCCCATTTCAAAATCGTCCCACTCGTCATAATTCCAGGTCGAAGCATATTGTTGTAGCTTTTCGTTATAAATTCTATTGTTTCGAAGTCGTAAGTTGTTGTGTTCTCGATGTGCATATCTCGAAATGTTCAACGCAAATTTCTCTAGTTTGGTTGCCTTTTCCACACGATCAGGCTCACTCAATAAAATATTATAATCTTTTTGAAGATATGAGTATCTCGATTCGTATCTCCGCAACTCGCAGTTCTTTTGACGTTTCAGCCACGATGAATTCGAGCTCAGAGATCCAGATTGGGAGAAATGTCCTTGGTTGAGACTTGCATCCACGCCGAAGTGATGAACATCGGGAATTGTGAACTCGTTCAGATCATGAGCCACAACTTCGTCATCTAAACTCTCATCGTCATCACCCAAATCGTTGATCAAGTCTCCATTTTCGTTGATTTCACAGTCGGTTTCCAATGGAGGAGGAATGTTATAATTTCGTAACGATAATCCATTCACAATGTATGTGTCTGCAAGTTTGTATCTCAAATACGTATATTTCGAGATGAAAGCGAGTACTTGAAGAGACCAAACCACATCGTCCTCTTTTGGTATCAAGATTCCGTTTTCAAAATTTCTCGGAATCGATTGATTGAACTTCTCCTCCATGGTTCTCAAGAATGGTAGATCAGTCGTCGACAAATTGTCTTTCAAAATGTTAGAAATTTCTGGGTTGTTGGCCAGTTGATTAGCAAAGACTGCATTCTTAGTAAGTTCATGATAATTTATCAATAATTCATGGTTCACTTTCGAAACATCGTCTGTGGTGTTCAATCTGTGGAGGAAATTGAGGAATGTGAGGGATTTAGACAACTTTGCATATTCCTCGTCTAATTCTGCTTCCTTTGGGGTCATTCCTAAGTTGTTGAGCAGCTTGCTATGATGTTCATGTTTTTGGATTTCTGTCTCTGAATCCATGACCGTTTGATTGGCCTCTTCCACAAGACGTCGAACGTTTTCGAAGACTTCGTTTATTTGATCGTTGTTAAAGTCCTCATATAATTCTGTGGATTGTTGTTGTCTTTGTTGTGATTCGTCTTCAGTAGCAGTGAAGGAAGATGCATTGGTTAACAACTCATCTCCCGCCTCCGAGGTACCTGCAGGAGTAGTCATAGTAGTGTTCGCAGTAGTTGAAGATCCCACATTCAAATAGTTCATTCTATTGGCCTGCAAATGAGAACCTAATGCTGTTTTCTTGGATATCACATAATTATCAAGAATAGTGGCAATAATAGGTATCATTCCTGCGTCCACCACTTTCTTCCTTATTCTTTCATTACCCCGTGTTCCAACTAATACTAAACATTGAAATGCCAACACCCATTTCCAAGCGTTGATACATTTCTCCTTTTCTGAAGTTGGACGTTGACATTCGTATAATATGTCAACAAGTCGTTCCAATCCTCCATCTTGAGAAAGGGCCTCTCTAACTTTGAGTGAAGAAGAAGCCAAGAAAGTAAGGTGATTTAACGAGTTCACCAGAGGTTTGTCTTCAGTACAATCTAAAGCTCGACGATCATATAATGTTGAAGTGATTGATACAGCAGCTTTATTGGCTGTTATGGATTTGTTATTTGAATCTCTCATTTTATGCAAATCGATAGTAATCGATCAATCTAAAACAGCTCAAGTGTTTGCAAATATGACTTGATAAGATATTCGGTGATATTTCACGATATAAGCAAAATAAAATATAACTAGGGATGCCTTCAATTCTTTACACTCCCATTTGCCACTTTCCAAAACATTTATTTCCCCTCCGAGGCAGAAAAAATAATTCCTTAAAAAAAATTACACATCTCTACACAGGCAACATTTTCTAAACCCACAACTCTTTACCAGAAGCGGCCATGTATCCGTTCAAGTCAGTCACTTTAGTATTCCAAACTTGTAATTTCTGTTTCATGGCCTCAATTTGATCCAAAGTCATGGTTCTAGGTTGAATCCATGAAATTTCCACCTCAGAATTGACTTGATTGATAAGTCCTTTAATAAGTTGTAAGCTGAAACATTTAATGATGAGGTTTTCCACCTCACCGTGATCAGCCAAAAGAGGCACATGTTCCATTATTGCGTCGAATTTCAGCGTTCTATTTTTGGTTGGTCTATTGAAAACCATTTCGATTAAAGACATGATGCAAATCTTTTGTTTGAGGAAATCGATATTGGATGCAATTTCCGGCACTTTTTTAACTTGTGCACTGGTGATCACAGTTTCGAAAGACTTCAAATCACCCGAATTCAACGCCAACAGTAGTTCTTTCAACCAAGGAATATTCAAATATTGGAAGATTTCATGCATTATAATCTCACCAAAATTGTATATCTTGTCTCCCAATAAGGCACTCATACAAATATCTTTGACTATGTCTTGTTTGTTTGCCAAATTGTCGAGATTATCAATGCAAGCCAAAAATAACAACGAGTTGTAATAGAAGGCTGTATAATCGCCTTTGATTTTCATCAAAGTGGCATTTGTAAAATAATAACTGGCATTGATTCGATTGTCCAACGACCAATTGATGGTATCGATTTTCTTTAAACATTCATCAATTATGGCGGAGGCTTCATCGACAAATCCCAATTTCAATTTGACTCCCGCAATCTCGATTTCCAGGAACAACAATGCTTGAATAATATCTATATCTGCAATATCGTTGTCGTCAGTCTTTTTGATGTTCTTCCTATTTTTGATGAGTTCTTTTAAATTAGTCAGATATTCAAGACTCTTTGTCAATTCACAATCTTGAATCGACAATAACAAGAAGTCAATCAGCTTTAATTGGTTAATTTTGTCATTGAATTTCAAAATAAAGTTCTCGAATAAACTCAATCTGATCGATTTACTTGTCTCGTCTTTGTAAACTTGTTGAGACAACAATTCAGTAAGTTGGAACCATAATTTCCGTTCATAAAGATCCTCCAATTGATAAATCACTCCAATCAACTCGGAGTTCCCACTGGTTTGAATTTGGTCCCGTAGTTTGTCCAAAATTGAAGACGGATCCACGTCCATAGAAGCCATGTTGATAAATATTTTGCCACTAAGAAAAAAAAAGGCTGTGAAGAAAAATTATAGAGTTTGAAAATATTTATTCACAATGTCTTTTCCATTGGAGTCTGTGGCTCCAGCGTTAATAAATCTAATTCGTGTTTCATCGGCGCTTAATTCAAAAGATATTGGGTTTTATAATAGTATAGACGCCGAAATCAAGGAATTAAGTGGAAAAACATGTGAGAAGTTGGTGGATCTATTGAATGAATTAGTTTCCAATGGGATTTCGATATCTTCAGAACAAAATGACCAATTAAAGATTGAACAAGAACCGGAAAACTGGAAGATTATCAATAACTTGTTGGACAATTTATTTGAAAATACAGAGATTGGTCTTGATCAGAATCAGAAAAAACAACAAACAAAGGATGAATTCACTTATTTGGATGAATCAGATACTACAACTACTAGAAAAGGAACTCCTCAATCTTTAGATATATCCAAACCTCAATTATTGTTTAAAAATCCTGTGAATAACTTCGAAACAAGTCCATTTAAACCATTAATAACTATCAAACCAAACGCATTAATTTCTCTTGAAGAAAGTACAAAATTGATTCCTCATCAAGATGATATTCCAAATCATTATGAGAATCCATATTCTTATGAAATAATGAATCAACCATATCCAGAATGGATTTTAAATCAACAAGAATCGTATGATTCAATTCCATGGAAACAAAGTGAAGAACCAACATGGATCGATCGACCTGACCAATTGGATGACTTATTGATTGAATTGGCCAAGTGTAAAGTAATAGCTGTTGATTTGGAACATCATGATTATAGAACATATCATGGTTTAACTTGTTTGATGCAGATAACTTCAGATACCAAAAAAGATTATTTGATTGATCCATTAAGTGCGTCATTAAGAGACCATTTATCCCGATTAAATGAGATATTCACGGATCCAAATATTGTTAAAGTATTTCATGGAGCATTTATGGATATCATATGGTTACAAAGAGACTTGGGATTATATGTTGTATCATTATTTGATACTTATCATGCTTCTAGAGAATTGGGACTTGGTAGACATTCTCTTGCACATTTATTAGAGACATATGTGAAATTCAAAACATCAAAGAAATGGCAATTGGCAGATTGGAGGATTCGACCTTTAAATACAGAAATGAAAAACTATGCTAAAGCCGATACTCATTTTTTGATTGAAGTGTTTTACAAAATGCAATCAGAATTAGTGAAAAATCAAGACAAATTGAAAAGAGTTCTTTATGAATCTCGAAAGGTTTCAAATCGAAGATATGAATATTCAACTTATAAGCCTAAAAATTTGAAATCATCCACCGGATTTTCTAGTGGAGCAAATGTTATTGCAACCAATCAATCTGTGCCTCAATTACCAGAATTTCAACAACTTTTAAGTGTCACTAATCGTCCAGATCTACCATGGTTCAATATGGTGAATTCCAATTCTATTCCAATGGCTCGAAGACCATTATTGGAAGTATTATTCAAATGGAGAGATCAAAAAGCTCGAGCTGAAGATGAATCTATTAGATTTATCATGTCTGATTTCATGTTAATATCATTAGTGAATGCATTTGATCATGAAACTGAACAAGTGACTGAATCTTCTGTTTTGACAGTTATCAATTCATCCTCTCGATTTGGTGGTTCTCAATATGTCCGTTCAAAACTTAAAGAATTGGTTGAATTAATACAAGAATGTTTAATGAATGTGAAACAAATGGATATTGCATTATGGGATAGTATTTATGAAGAACATGTTGATACTAAAAATGTTGTTGATGCTTTTGAAATAGTTAAAAGACAGTTCGAATCAACATTGGGTACTCCAACTTCAATTAAAGATAGACATATTAATGATCCGGTTCGAGGTGTGAGATATACTAAGAAAGGTGTGGATATGATTGGAATAGATGAGATTCAACAACGGTTTTCTCGGGTGGTTGAGTATTTAAATGGAGAGACTGTTGCTGAGATAAATGAGGAGGAAATTGAAGATCAGGTGGAGGAAAAAGTGGACGAAAAGGTGGAAAATGAAGATGCTCAAGCTTCTATTTCGACTATTCCAACATCTGAAATCATTACTCTTCGTAAACATCAAGTTCGAAAGAACAATAAGAAGACATTGGATGGTCCTGCTTTGGATACTTCGCGCAAGATCATGGTTTCTAAGCCAGAACCTAAGAAACGGAAAGTATTTGAACCATATCAAAAGGAATCAAATGGAGGTTTAAAGAAGAAACGACCAACAACCAATGGACGAAATGTTGTTTTCAAGAAAAAGTAGAAGTATGTATTAATTAAATTATCTAAGAGACTCTGTTTGACCGCTTAACAAAGTGAAAGTTGGAGCTTGAAGCTTATCTCTTCCTTTAAGGAAGTCCAATTCCATCACGAAACAGAATTCGAGGATTTCGGCTTTACATTTCTCAACGAGTTCTCCAGCCGCTTTGGCAGAGCCACCTGTTGCCAAAATGTCATCCACAATGATGACAGTGCTTCCTTCAGGGATGGCTTCGACTTGAATTTCAAAAACGTCCGGGCCGTATTCTTTGGTGAAGCTAGTAGAATACAGTTCACCAGGGAGTTTTCCCTTCTTTCTAATAGGCACGAAACCAGCTTCTAAAGCCAAAGCGAGAGTAGGACCAAACAAGAATCCTCTGGATTCCAATCCGACGATGTAATCGATTGTCTGATTAGGAAACTTGGCATCTAAATGGAGTTTAAAGGCTTTAACCAACTTATTGAAAAGACTTGGGCTTCTAAAGATAGGAAGAAAGTCTTCAAACAGCACTCCCTCAGAAGGAAAGTTGGGGTATTGATGAAGAGCAGACTTGAGTTCAATAGCCAGTTGGGCGATTTCGTTGGACATGGAAAAAATCTGTTTTAACAGGTTTTTTTTTTGACCTCAGATGACAATCTTGTTTGTTTCCATAATATCAAGAGATAACCGACCATTACATATTGAACCGTTTATAACCGATATACGGGATGAACGTGGTGCCAATGAGTTATTGAAATATAACTTTCTATCGCACATGTGCTTGGATATCTTTGAATCTCCATTTGCTCAACAAACAGTGGATACTAGTAGTCGAAAGAGATACGTGTTGTTGTTTGTCCAAGATGCCGTGTTTGTTTTTGGTCTTCAGACCAGTACAGGAGTGAGGATTGTGGTGGGAACATCGCGTGCAGAGAGTGAATTGGCAGATGAAGGACTAAATGATCTATTTTCCGCAATCGAACGAGAATATTTAAGAGTCATATGTAATCCTTTTGGAAAGGATAGCGAACTTGGAGACAGATTCGGAGCGAAACTTCAAACTGTGGTTCAGAAATGGAACGATAGAGAAACTCAGGTTGATGCGTAGAATGTGGTCACGTGACTACGAGATTCGTGTGTATATATAGAATAATGAAAGGTTATGAAGGTAGAATTGGTTATATAAGCGTTATACAGGTATGATGTCTCATTTCAACACCACATTGGCACTTCTTAATGCAAGATATTGTTGATCGACTCCAGGTGCCATATGTTTGACGATCTCGTAACATTCTTTATCATAATACCGTAATTGGTTATGTGGAGATTTGTAATTGGTTGGCAAGCCAGTCAAATCACAATATGTCTTGATTGGTTTGAGAGAAGGCGGTGCGCTGAGAGTTTGGTAAGAGATGAGATTGGGGTCATTTTTAAGCTGAACACGTTTCATTTCATCATTAATGATTTGACGAAGAAACCGGTGTCTTCGTTTGAGTGGTTTATATGTAACTGGTTTGAATACAAGTGGACCATTCAATTTGTCTGAGATCTCAATAATCGACATGGCGGACATAGATTAGCTAAGAAATTCAAATTCTCTCATCTTGTAATATTTGATTATGTAATATGACCTATACGAACTCTAATACAACATCCTGTTTGTACATGTAGAATTGAGCAAAAATGACCATATCTTCACCGATTGTTCCGACTGATCCCAATAGCCAACTGCTGTTGAGCCACAGATATTCCCAATCGGACCGATAAGCTAGGATCTGGACTCCATAAGTGATGTTTCCGAGTGTTGAGAACATGAAGAAGAGTAGACTGAGTCCATGACACGATTTCTTGCGGTAATTTTGATGAATTTGAGGTAATCTGGCACTCAAATAAAGAACTGCACTAATATATCCACAGATTTGGGCTCCTGGATTAGGTTTAATTGATGGTTGGTCTTCACCAGTAGAAGAAGAACAGATGTATCCCACGAAACCTGCTGCAAAAACGGCTATTAATGGTAAAATGTATTTGACAAAAATCGAATGGTTTTCAGGTTGTAAAACCACGTCTTCAATAGCCGATGATTTGCGTCTAGTTGAATCTGTAAGTAATGGTTCTTGTTCAGGATGTTTCTTATAAACATAGGTGAAATAATAGTAGAAACCTAAACTCAATATGTCAGCAAAAGTGAACCAAATAGCCAATAGAACCATTTGGGGTAATAATCCAGCCCAAATTGCTCCAATAAGGTTTAATAAATCTCCCACAGACCAAAGTATTAGAAACAAAGGACTCAATCCATCAGCTGATTTCAAACGCCATTGTTCTATTAATTGGGGTAAAAGTAAAACTATCCAACATGCCAACGAAATAGAACCGGCAACCCCTGAAATCTCAGTCCGAAGAGGAGTCGATAAAGAAACAAGGTCCATTAGATAAATGATTTTGAAACTTAAGAAATCCATACACCAACGAAATCTTTTGATTACGTAACATAGTTAATGGTGATTACTAGGTGAGAGAAAATTTTTATAGTTGAAAACTATAACTACAAAATGGTAAGTATCGGCTAAAGACTGGCGTTATCTCACGATGCGACCAGATCCACGATGATTAGATAAACAAACGCGTTTATTTAGTTTGTTGTGGTATTTTGCATAGCTGTGTTAAGGGGACTTTTTTGATGCTCCCCTTAACTGTAGAGATAATGCTCGTTGACGATTCCGAGAGTATTAACTCAATGACCAGCCTAAAAAAGTTGCCCCAGCTCCTTTAGCCAAACAGTCTAAGACTGTCGAGACCTCAATTTATGAGGCTGCTCCAAGAAACTTCGGTATTGGACAATCTATTCAACCAAAGAGAGCATTGAATAGATTTGTTAAATGGCCAGAATATATCAGATTACAAAGACAAAAGAAGGTTTTATCGATGAGATTGAAGGTTCCTCCTTCAATTGCTCAATTTTCAAACACTTTGGATAGAAATTCTGCTGCTGAAGTTTTCAAATTATTGAATGATTACAGACCAGAATCCAAGGCCGAGAAAAAAGAGAGATTGATCAAGGAAGCAACTGGAGCAGATTCGTCGAAACCTTATGTTGTCAAGTACGGTCTAAACCACGTTGTTGGTTTGATCGAGTCGAAAAAGGCTAAATTGGTGTTGATTGCCAATGACGTCGATCCAATCGAATTGGTTGTGTTCTTACCTGCTCTTTGCAGAAAAATGGGTGTTCCATATGCTATTGTTAAAGGTAAGGCCAGATTGGGAACTCTTGTTCACCAAAAAACCGCAGCTACCGTCGCTTTAGTCGACGTCAAACCAGAACATGAGGCTGTTTTGGCCAAACTCGTGTCTACAATCAACACCAACTTTGTCGACAAGTACGATGATGCAAGAAAACGTTGGGGAGGCGGCCAAATGGGCGCTAAAACCACTGCCAAACTTGCAAAGAGAGCTAGACAGATTAAATAGAAATATATTGTGTGACTGCGAAATATTGTACTCCTAACACCGCATATATTGAAGTCTAAATTTTTTTAAAATACTCACCAACTTATTATTCACCATGGCTAAGTCTAAGAACCATACCGCCCACAACCAGACCAGAAAGGCCCACAGAAACGGTATCAAGAAGCCAAAGACTCACAGATACCCATCTTTGAAGGGTGTTGACGCCAAGTTCAAGAGAAACCACAGATACGCTTTGCACGGAACTACCAAGGCTTTGGCTGCTGAGAAGAAATAGAGTAATATACTGATGATATTGTGACAAAAACTGTTTTATGACAATGTAGGAATTGAACCCAGCGAGGTCAAACCAACTAAAACTGTAGTACATCCAACGAAAGACATAGCCTTCTGATCGGTTTCCGATTACGTAACCCAATTTTTCATACTTTCAGATTATATTGGCACCTATTTACGGCCGACAGAGTCAACCTCCTACCTAATCATCATTCTTATCCTTCGAACCTCTCAACAAACCAGTTCTTCTGGCAGCAATTAAACCGGCCTTTTGACCAGAAACAGCGCCTCTAGAAATGGTAGAAGCCTTACCAATGTGCTGATGGTTACCACCACCGTGAGGGTGATCAACTGGATTCATAGCCACACCTCTGGTCTTTGGCCACGAGTTTCTCTTGACCTTGTATTTGTGGAAAGCTCTACCAGCCTTAAGCAATGGCTTGTCAATTCTTCCTCCTCCAGCAACAACACCAATAACACCTCTAGCGTCAGAAGAAATGATCTTCTTGGCTCCGGATGGAAGCTTAACTCTGGTCTTGTTCTCATCTGGATTGTGTCCAATAACAATAACGTAGTTACCAGAAGTTCTTCCCAAAGCACCTCTGTCACCAACCTTCTCTTCAAGATTAGAAACGATGGTACCTTCTGGCAAAGAACCCAATGGTAAAACGTTACCGATGTTCAAAGAAGCCTTCTTACCAGCATAGATGAATTGTCCAGTGTAGACACCCTCGTTGGCAATGAAAGTCTCCTCTCTGAGCTTGTACTTGTATGGGTCTCTGAAGACAACCTTAGCCAATGGAGCTCCACGTCCTGGGTCGTGCAAGATTTGTTTCACAACACCTCTGATGTATCCGTGCTTCTCAGCATAGTCCAAGGTTCTAAGCTTGGCAGCACCCTTTCTGAGTCTGGTGTGCGAAGTGAAGATGGATCCGGCACCCTTTCTCTGGTTTCTGATAACTCTACCCATGTTGATTAAGAATAAAATTTTTCAGACTTGAGAAATTAGGTGGAAAAGGAAATTTATCACGTGATTCGTTGGTGGGTAGAAAGCCCTCACATGTTTGCGTCGATCGGCGGCATATCTTTCCTGCACATTGTATTATGCCAGACCATTCATTTTCCATCAATTTTCAAAAACGTATAATCATACGCGAAGGTAAGTTCATGAAAGGCTGGTATTGGACTTTGTCAATTAGCAATTGGTGAAGGTGCTGCTGACGGATTGTCATTGGTCAAATGCTAAATATGGCATTTCTGATTCCGTTTCCACCCACATCATCTCAAAACGAATCCGATCAAAATTATGGAATGGTAAGATTCTCTCTCTTTTCCCCCACTTGTTACTTCCGCAAATGTTTTCATTCCCTTTCCCCCCACATTGAATAACTTTGTTCAGACCATCATTCCCCAGCTGCACCACCACATCACAAAGCCCATAACCCTCATATCCCTAATACTAACTTTTTAGATGCCAGAAATCGCTACCTCATCTCCATCGACCTCCCTCGTTAACGCTAAGTGGGACGTTGTTATCTCCAACGGCATTGTGAAGTCTGGCCTCGGTTTCGGAGCCGGCGTGCTTGCGTCCGTTTTGTTCTTCAGAAGAAGAGCTTTCCCAGTGTGGCTCGGTCTAGGTTTTGGCCTCGGTAGAGCTTACTCTGAAGGAGATTCTATATTCAGAGAAGCTGGTGTCAGAGAAGTTAAGGCTTGATAGATGTATAATACACCATTCCAGATCGATCATAATTGTAGGAGTTAAATTTCGCATCCGTACACCAGTAACGAAAGTCCCCAAGTCAAAAAATTCCGGTGTCCGGTTTTTCCCTGTGTGAAAATTTTGACTCTGGTTGCATAAAACAATGCATCCGGGTCAAGTTATATCTTGACCAAGTCAAATTCCTGCAGCATGCCCTGTCTTATCGATATAGGGGTGTAATTTGAGTTGTGGGGAAATTAGATAGCCATACTAATGTCCTGGAACCTCAGATGGACCTTAGACACTTGGAATTAGTCATAGCAACGTAGGCGGTGTTTATGATCCAATCAGCTTGTGCGGGTTTTTCTTTCCGTCTTGGATATGCACGACCGGAAAAGAGTCAACAAAATGTGTCTTTTACTGGAGAACCAGACTAGCTACAATGATGGGAGAACTTCGAGAATCTTCCCACCCTTGTCCTCTATCATACTCTCCAGTTTGACAACGTCAACTTGTTTGGTTCCCATCTTATCGTACACTTCATCTTATCTAAATTTCAGGACTGCACACGACCTTAAAACTTTTCATGCACTATATAACTACGATGGCGAGCTACTTGCTCCCCAATGACTATTTCCGAGAGTTATCGCACTAACAACGAGTTCAGATCAGACACCTTCACTGTGCCCACTTTGAGCATGCTTCAGGCTGCTACAATGGCATCTGTGGGAGATTCTGTTTACAAAGAAGACCAGGACACTCTGGATCTCGAAGCCAAAGTGGCTGCTCTTGCTGGCAAGGAAGCTGGTCTATTCTGCTGTTCGGGAACCATGTCTAATCAAATCGGTCTTAGGGCACATTTACATCAACCTCCACATCGGATTTTGTGTGATTATAGAGGTCATGTTTATGCACATGAAGCTGGTGGATTGGCTACATTATCTCAAGCAATGGTTACTCCGGTGATTCCTTCAAATGGATTGTATATCACACTTGATGATATTCTGGATAATTATATTCCAGACGATGGAGACATTCATATGGCTCCTACCAAGGTGATTTCTTTGGAGAACACTTTACATGGAATAGTCATGCCTTTGGACAATATTAAGGAGATTTCTTATTGGTGTCGAGAGAATGGAGTCAAATTGCATTTGGATGGAGCACGTTTATGGAATGCGAGTGTTGCTACCGGAATCAGTATATCTGAATATTGCGAATTGTTTGATTCTGTTTCTCTATGTCTTTCTAAAGGATTAGGAGCTCCTATTGGTTCGATTCTTGTTGGACAACGTCAATTTATTGAAAAAGCCAATCATTTCAAGAAACAAAATGGTGGTGGAATACGGCAAGCTGGTATGATCGCTAGAATGGCCAGTATTGCTATTGATGAGAATTTCTCCAAATTGAAGCAAGGACATAAGTTTGCTAAAGAGGTTGCTGTTTTTTGTGAACAAAATGGCATTCCACTCGAATGTCCAGCAGATACTAATTTCGTGTTTTTGGACCCTAAAAAGGTCAAAATTGATCCCAAATATATGGACTCTTTGGCACAAAAATACTCTGTCAATGTGATGGGTTATAGATTTGCATTCCACTTCCAAAACTCACAAGATGCCGTCAATAGACTTAAGCTTTGTCTTAAGGAAGCATACGACTATTCATTGCGCAATCCATACATTTCAAAAGGAGCAGTGCGTATTTATAGGCAGGCAGAAAACACAACTGTAAATTAGCCAAGAACAAAATAAAATTAAAAATTATTTATTATATGCTTTGTCTTGTATTTCTGGCATTAATAGGCGTCATATGGCTGATTCATCGGTTTCTGGCGCTTATTTCTGTTCCTGTTGATAAAAGCATTAAATTGCTTAATGTCAACATCCCGAAAGTGCCATTAATATCCATCGATAAAGTGACCCATTCTAGTATGGTTTTACATTGGGATAATCCTGTTGATCAGGATGATGAACAACCACAAGATGGACCACCTATTGTTCTTCAATATATACCTAAAAGTATAAGTCATTATGTCTTATATATCAATGGGATTCAAGCATCAGTTATTGATGGTCGACTTCAATCCTGTACCATCAACGGGTTGAATCCAGAAAGCAATTATCAAGTTGATTTTGTGGCATTTAATATGGCTAATTTCCGGTCTAAATCACAACCAATTTATGTGAAAACCGGTAAAAATAACATGTTGTCATCGGATCATCCCGACGAATTGTTGAATGTTCTAATTTCCGACATTGATCTCGAAACCGTCACCAAAAAAACTACTTTTCGACAAAGTTCACCAGCCACTCGATCTCGAAGTAATACTGTTGATCATGACTATGTTTCTGGAAAAACCCATGCTCATTTGATTACAGACATAGGAGAGCTCAAATTTCTATTGGAAAATGGTCTAGATGCCGTGCGGAGTCTTTCTAAATCATGCAAAGAAGTGACTATAGATTTTCTCGAAGAAGAAACAGCTTTGATTGGTGCAAAAAACGAGGCCAAAGAACGACGTAAACTGGAAGATCAAAATAGATCGAGTTTGCGTCAAGAAATTAAGTTTCTCGAAGAGACTCGGATGAAAAGTGAATCTCGTATAGCTTCAGATCAAACCAAGTTGGTAACTCGTCAACGCAAATTAAAGGAGAAGAAACGAGAAATGGCCGAATGGCAAGCTATTCTAGCTGAAAAGAGAGCTGTTAAAGAACAATTAACCATTAAGGAACCGATAGAAATGGAGAAACTACAATTACAAGTTGAACAATTGAATAAACAAATATTCAGTCTTGAAACCGAAATACATGATGTTGAAGAAGATATCAAGTATGAAGTTGCTAATCGGAAACAATTGGAGAGCGTGAAACAACAATTGTCGACCTGTTTTGAAAGTCTAAGATCGTTGACTGATAAACAGACTGGACTTCTTGGAGCTGGAGGTGATCAAATTTTGGACCAGATTTGCAAATTGAAACCAGAATGGGAGAAAAGCTTACGTGCTGAGTTTATCATGGCTCAAAAAGCGGAATCAGAATGGCAAGCTGTGGAACAGAGAGATAATAACACTATTGAGACTTTGAAGCGACAAATCACAGAGAAAAGCTCACGTCCCAGCTCACAATACGACAATATTGGGTTCAACGACGGGTCTATCAGTAGCATCTTGTCTACTGCAATGAATAGAATGAACACGCCAAATAGTCCAGTTTGGGGTAGTCCAATGACAGGACAGATGGACATTTTCATGAACTTTCTAGATCAGCCAGTCTCATCTGTGGTTTCTCAGACACCTACACCTCCTGTTGTTTCGCCCGTGATTCAATCTGCTCCTTCAGTACCGGTTGCTGCTCCTTCGAGTGCGGACTCGGGGTATCCTATGATGTTTGATCCATCGTTTGGATTACAAGTTCCACAAAGTGCCGAAGAATCTGTATTCTCGCCAAGTTTACGAGAGTCCAAGTTTTTTGGATCTTTTGGTAGCCATCGTAAGATCAAATCGACCAGTTCAAGTGTCGAGTACGACTTTGATCTTTCAAGGGCTCGAAGCACGAGTTTTGGGTCGAGTATTTGGAACAATGGTGTCAATAGTAACAATTGGTCAATGAACATTTTGAATGAAGTTACTGATCCGACAAGTATACCAGCTCAGGATCCAGTTAATCCTCCTCAACCACCTGCTTCACCATCGTTTTTCAAACATAAGTTGTTTAAGTTTGGTACTAGTCCAACAAAAACTACTACAAAGAGTAGTAAGGAATCGGGTATTGAAATTGATGATGACTTGAATCCCAGCACGATTCCAAATTCGAACAGTTCTGGGTTGTTGGGGTCCAGTTTTGGATCAAGATCTTCAGGATTTTTCAAACTTAAAAAGAACACTCCTGACGATGTGTTGGATGCATGGCCTGATTCATCCTCGGGGAAGATATCAAGACGGTTAAGTTTTGCATTCAAGCGTGGTGACAAGGACAAGGACTCTAGAGGAGATCAAATAATAGAAGAGGAGGAAGAGTGATTTGGCAATGAGCACAGCCATATATAATTATTTAATTTTATCATTTTTTAAATACAAGTTTACTTATTTAAGATGTCGGAAGTTGATCGATTCTTAACCAACTTCAATGAATTGAGTTTGATGAGGGAGAGAGAGAATCGAGATCGTCTAGGTGATTTAGAGAAGGAGGTGGCTTTAAAACGGGCTCAGACGAAGCCAGAGAAACTTAAACCAATGAGACCTGCCAAGCCAGCTGCTTTGGTGGAAAAGAAGATCCATGAGGAGAAAGAAACGGTACCAAAAGGGGATTCGACACAAGGTCCCGAAATGAGTTCTGCTGCAGCTCAGGTTGCTGCGTTTTTAGAAAGTATCAAGGTTGAAGAACCACGTAGCGACAATGCTCCTAAGGTGATCAAGTACGATGATGTAATGAAGAAAGATTGGAAAACCCCACCTTCTCAACACGCGAAACCAATAGTGAAACCAAAACCATCAGGTCCAATTGAGTTTGTCAAACTCAAACCAGTTTCTTCTTCAGAATCCTCCAAATCCAAACCGAATCCACCACCCAAACCGGCTAAAATCCACAATGTACACAAACAAATTCCCCTAGCAACACCATTGGTTGCCCTGAAACCGACACCAAAGAAACCGGAAACCAAAGAGCCAATTCCCGAAGCTCTCTCAATGAAAAATAACCTCACAAAGCCAAAACAAGCTCCCAAACCAATCCCTTCTAAACCAGAAGCATTGTTGAGACTGGCAGAACTCAAACCGAAAATCAGACCCAAACCTGAAATTCCTATTAATCAATCAAGTCACATTACACCACCAATTCGTTCTCAAACTGAACCAAACCCAGAAATAGGTTTACCAAACTCTCAAAAACCAATTGCTCTTCCCGGTCTGGCCAATCATCCATTATTTCTATCCAGAGCTAGATCTGAACCTACAGCCCCAGATCAATCTCAAAGAAAAACCGCCTCACACCGGACACCTAAAACCACGTCAGATCTAGATGTTCCAGGGCAGACATTGTTACATCTGACCAAGACTAGAGCCAAGGGACCCAAAAGGCGCGCGCCAAAAACAGCACCATTGAAGAAGGCTGGTCCACCAATTCGCAAGTCGTCTCGACAAGTGTCAAATTCCGAGTTGTTTATCTAAATAATTCAGCTTGTAGTTGATCGACCGCGTCGATTTTGCTTTTAAAATTTGTTTACTATATTATAAATATTGCAAAAGGGTCTTGTTCTTAATCAGCATCTACAACAATTAGTTTTGTCGCTGACCAGATCCTGAGTTTTGAGTAGATCGATGTCATATACCCTTTTTGGAGACTTAAACAAATTGCAATACTGATGGATGACCGACTGGGCTCGCCCAAGATCTTTCGTCATAGCTTTTCAAAGAACTCTGTTCGACGTCCACCACGCAAGCTTGTTTATGGAGCGATTGGAGTAGCTACTGTGGTCTTTGTGTCTGTGGCAATCTATTTATTGAGCCAGTTAGTCTCTTTGACTGAACTTCTGCGGTATAATCCCAGTGTTGACCATCAATCGGATTTCTATTTTTATGATCTTAGAGATTTTACAGGGCACAAGAATGGTTGGGCCACAGATGACCGAGTTTTATTTTGTGTGCCACTACGAGATGCAGCCGAGCATTTGCCAATGTTCTTTGGACATATGCGCAACATGACATATCCTCATGGCCAGATCGATCTGGCTTTCCTGGTTTCAGATTCATCTGACGACACCATGGGTATGTTGAAGAATCAATTGCATGATATTCAGACCGATCCAAACCCAGATATGCATTTTGGTCTTATTGAGATTTACGAGAAGGACTTTGGTCAGATCATTGGCCAGGGATTTAGCGATCGACACGGATTTGCAGCTCAAGGCCCACGACGCAAGATGATGGCTCGAGCTCGAAACTGGCTTTCTTCCGTGGCTCTTAAACCATACCATTCGTGGGTTTATTGGAGAGATGTTGACGTTGAGACTGTTTCACCTACTATAATTGAAGACTTAATGCATCATGATCGCGAGGTCATTGTCCCAAATGTTTGGAGACCGCTTCCGGAATGGTTGGGTAGTCAACAACCGTACGATTTGAACTCATGGCAAGAAAGCGATGGAGGTTTACAATTAGCAAATACATTAGATGAGGATGCGGTGATTGTGGAAGGATATGTTGAATATGCTACATGGCGTCCACATTTAGCATATCTACGAGATCCATATGGAGATCCTGAAACCGAGATGATTCTTGATGGGATTGGGGGTGTTTCTATATTATCCAAAGCATCAGTTTTCAAGAGTGGAGCTCATTTCCCGGCTTTTTCATTCGAGAAACATGCCGAGACTGAAGGATTTGGCAAGATGTGTAAACGGATGGGATTTGCTGTGGTTGGTCTTCCACATTACGTGATTTGGCATATTTATGAGCCTTCCAACGACGATCTCAAACACATGGAATGGATGGCTCAAGAGGAACAACGACAACGGAAAGAGGAATCCATGATGACTACTTACAAACAGGTTTATGGGGCAGGATTTTTGGACGTTAATGATGATTGGGAGGAAGAGAAGCCTTTAATTCTTCGTAATACTGACAGTTCTCGTGGTCGACAAAAGATTGAAGTTGATTGGACTGATGTTGATAAGTTTGATGACTCGAATAAGTAAAACCATACTTAAAATAATATACTTAAAATTATTTAATGCTCCATTTAGACAAGATCATTCAGAATGTACGAAAGTGTAAAATCATTCCGGAAAACGATATCCAGGAACTTTGCTTTCTTGCACAGGAATTATTGATTCAGGAATCCAATATCCAATTGATAGATCCTCCAGTGACTATCTGTGGAGACATCCATGGACAATTACACGATCTATTACGTTTGTTTAAGATCGCCGAAGAGCCCCCAAATACCAAATACTTATTTCTAGGGGATTTTGTGGACCGAGGGTTCTACTCTTTGGAAACATTCCTTCTTCTTTTATGTTACAAAGTGAGATATCCCGACCGAATCTTTTTAATAAGGGGAAATCATGAATCGCGTCAAATCACCAGTGTTTATGGATTTTACGACGAATGCATGCGAAAATATGGATCTGCAAACGTTTGGAGATACTGTTGTGATGTTTTCGACTATCTTGCCTTGGGTGCTTACATTCAAGGCGGTGGAAACTCTGAAGGAGGAGTTTTATGTGTCCATGGAGGATTGAGTCCTGCAATCGAGACAATCGACGAAATACGCTTTATTGATAGAAAACAAGAGGTTCCTCATGATGGACTCATGTGCGATCTGCTTTGGTCAGACCCTGAAGAGAATATTCCAGCATGGGCAGTTTCTCCACGAGGAGCAGGTTATCTCTTTGGATACACCGAAACTGAACGATTTCTATTCAAAAATAACCTCAGTCTAATAGCAAGAGCTCATCAGCTGGTCATGGAGGGCTATAAAGAAGTGTTTGACGGAGGTTTGGTCACCGTTTGGTCTGCTCCCAATTATTGTTATAGGTGTGGTAATGTGGCAGCAGTTCTCACCTTGGACAACAATCTCAATCGCACATACACAGTTTTCGAAAGCATTTTGCAAGATTGCTCTGAAATCCCATCCAAGAAGCCTGTTGCTGACTACTTCCTATGACGAAAACTTGTCGTGCGAAACACAATAAAAATATGAGGCGGATCTAAACAGATCCAAAACATTCGCAAACTATGTTAGTTGGCTATGGGCAACACTAAAAACACCTCATCTCAAGATGTGTTGACATCTATCATAACAAATGGAATCATTTGTGCGATATTTGTGACGTTATTCATTCTACTTCGTCTCAAATTCAAGAGGATTTATCAACCCAAATCGACATATGACATTGTTCCTTCTGATGAAAAACCCAAGCCTCTTCCCCAAGATCCTTTCTTTTGGATCCCAGTTCTATTGAGCAAGCCAGCTTCATTTATCATTCAACAAGGTGGAATCGATGGCTACTTGTTTGTTAGATATCTATTCATTATAGCATCTATTGCATTAGGAGGAATGCTTTCATGGATTGTTTTGCTTCCAGTGAACATTACAAATGGAAAAGGCGAAACTGGATTGGACCAATTAGGGATTTCTAATGTCAAATCTGTTGGAAGATATTATGCTCATGTGTTTGTTTCATGGATCTTTTATGGAATGGTGATGTTTGTAATCTATAGAGAACTTCATTTTTATTCCAATCTACGAAATCTTGCATTGACAACTACAAAGTACGCGAAAAAGTTGAGTTCTCGTACTGTTGTGTTTCAAACCGTCACTGATCAATATTTGGATGAAGAAGAGTTTTTCAAATTGTTTGATGGTGTTAAACATATTTGGGTTGCTCGTGGACAACGAGCATTATCCAGAAGACTTAAAGAGAGAACCAAATTAGTTGAAAAATTGGAAAATGCTCTTAATAAGGTGTTGAAAATGGCAGTGAAAGCTAAAATCAAGGCTGATAAGAAAGGAAAGATCATTGAACAACCAAATGAGCTGATCAGTTATGTTCCTCAGAAAAAACGACCAACCATGAGATCATCATTATTTGGTAAGAAAGTTGATGTAATTGATCATTGCCGAGAGAGATTACTAAAATTGAATGAACTGATTGAAGAATATCAATCAGATTTCCGAAACTCAAAACCAATGAATTCAATTGCTGTTGAATTTGAAAACCAATATTATGCCCAATTGGCAATGCAAACCACGATTCATGATCAACCATTAATGTTCACTCCAAAATACACCAATGTTAATCCAGAAGATATTCATTGGCCTAACATGCGTCTCTTTTGGTGGGAAAGATTAGCTAGATTCACTGGAGCTTGGGCTGCAATCATTGCATTGGTGGTTCTCTGGGCTTTTCCAGTCACGTTTGTTGGTTTGATATCCAATTTAACTTACTTAACCAACAAGATGCATTGGCTCAAATTCATTTATAATTTACCATCTCCACTTCTTGGTCTCATTACCTCACTTCTTCCAACCGTCATGTTAGCCATTTTGATGCTGTTACTACCAATGTTTATCAGATATATGGGGAAAACAGCCGGATGTCTAACCAACCAGACAATAGAGTATTTCACTCAACAATCATATTTCATGTTCCAATTGGTGCAAGTTTTCTTGGTCACAACTATATCCTCATCATTTGCTTCGGTAGTGACTCAAATTGCTGAAAATCCTTCAAGTGTGATGACTATACTCTCATCTAATCTACCCAAATCATCCAACTTTTATATCTCATACATGCTACTTCAAGGATTTTCCATTTCTGGTGGAGCTTTGTTCCAGGTGGTCAGTTTGGTTCTCTTTTATATCTTGGGAGCTTTATTTGATAACACTCCTAGAAAGAAATGGACTAGATTCACCTCTTTGGGGACCTATGCTTGGGGTACCACTTTCCCAATCTATACCAATTTGGCTGTCATCTTCCTCACTTATAGCATCATTTCTCCAATGATTATGGTCTTCACATTTGTTGGATTTCTGTTTTTATACATTGCATACTTGCACAATGTCACTTATGTTTTTGGAAAAGGATCAGATGCCATTGGAATGTATTATCCTCGTGCTCTATTTCAAACCATGGTTGGTATCTATCTTGGAGAGATTTGTCTTCTTGGAATATTTGCTGTGTCTAAAAGTTGGGGATGCATTGTTTTGGAAGCAATTCTACTTGTTGCCACTGTATTTGTTCATTTGAACTTGAATAGGGCCTACGATCATCTACTTACTGTTGTTCCAAATACTGTCATGAGACCATTGGATGGTCATTCGGAAACTCTTTCCTGGAAACCTCCTTCTTTGACTAAGTCAATATATGATGAGGACACTAGTTACACAACAGAAAATGTGTATCTTACTGATTCAGAAAATGACAAAATGTCGAGAAACCCAAACTTGGTGGCTGCAAACGTTCCTTTACTTGTCCATGGAGCAGATTATTCTTCGGGTGATAAACCAGCAAACATTTTGACTAGATTTTTCATTCCATCCACTTATTATTCCATCAAGAAATTGAGATCTTATCTACCTTCTTCATTCTACGAACATATTGAAGAGGATCGAGACTGGATTAAACATGCTTACGATTTCCCAGACGTGAGTGCCAAATGTCCAACTATCTGGATTCCACGAGATCCAATGGGTCTTTCCACAATAGAGATTGAGAATCTAAAAGGTGTTATCAATGTTAGTGATGAAAATGCCGTCTTTGATGGTAAAGGACGGCCTATTTGGACTGGTGATCCACCTTCCTAATTGACACATAAGTTTTTCTAGCAGAAATTAAATTGATAAATAATAAAAACACAGTAGAGCCATTGCTTTCACTTTGTTTTTACCAAAATGCCAGTCGATGAGGAGAATTCGCCTCTCAATTTACGTTTGGCCGAAATAGTGAACTCTTATCAATTACCAAGAGCTTTGGATAAGTCGTATGTTGTTTTTGAATCGGATTATTCCTTGGACAACTATAGAAATACCATTTTCGTATCTTCTGCCAACCTAAGTGATTCTCCATCTATGGAATTAGCAAACCAATCGAATTTGATTGTTGGTCAAGGTATAAATGAAAATGGAGGAATTCCTTTGGCATCTATTTTGAAAGTCCCTTCTTATCAGGTGACTTCCAAACATGAAGATTCTGATATTCATTCACATAAGACCAAACATATATTAAATGGACTTGGAACTTCAGATCAGCCTCCTCCTCTTTCAATTTATGGATCTGGATCAATATCTTTGAGTAACAAGTTAATACGATTACCATTATTGAGTGAGACTACTGATAATAAGAAATGGTGTTTGGTGAATGGGTTACCATATTATGATAAAGAGACTGCTGAAAAACATATTAGGCGTTTGAATCAAAAGAAAGCTACTGCATTCCCACAAGGTCGTCAATTTTCTGCTCAAATGAACGAAACTATTGATGATATTGAGTATTTACACGGAGCCGTGATTTCCAACCAGTTTCTTAACAACAAAAGAGTTCTAAGAAAGTATCAATGGCTCATGTATTATGAAGAGAAACAAGGAGGACGCAAATTGAGTGAAGGAATCAAAACTCAGAAGGGAATTAAATACAAGTCCGTCAAACATTTCCAGAAATTTGTAGAGAAACGGATGAGACGACAAATGGAGAATCAACAACGATTACAACGAGATCAATTAGAAAATAGAAAACGAGAAATGGAAGGATTACCACCACTAGCACCAACTCAAAATGATGATGATGAAGAAATGGAGGAAGAGGAAGAAGAGGAAGAAGAAGAAAATCCAAGTCCAAGATTCCAAATTCTAGACATTCCTGTGAACTTAACCAAAGAACTCATCATTGAAAAAGAATTGGATATCGAAGATAAGGAGTTAATGGAATTACAAAACAGATTGTATGGAATTCAAAATTCATATCAAATGCTAGAAGAGGCTAGACAAACAGATGGAGTTATACATTCGAAAATCGCTAGAATCCGAAGAAAACCCAATCCGAATGCACTTGGATATTCGAATATCCGATGCAAAAAACCTCCATATGCTTAGATTATAAGACTTTTGCATGTTTTATATCGCTTCGAAGCTTGTAAACTAGCAAGGTCATCACAATCAAAAGTACCACCACTGGCATTAAAATGAGTCTGACTGCAGACGTTAATTTATTGAATTTGGACTCGAAGTCGGTTTCACGAGTTCCATGAGAATAGAACTCTTGCAATTGATTTAGTTTATCATTGATACTTTGATGATTTTGGGATTGCCCCAAGAAATGAGTATTAAAGGAAACGAATCTTTCATCAACCAGTTCCAGAAGCTGATTTTGTCTAGAAAGTAAGTCTTTAATAGAATCGTATTTCGCGTTGAGTTGTTCTGTTTGTTGCATTAAAACGTTGTATTTTTCATCCATTTGAGAATTGAATACATTGGTCTTATCATTTAACATCTTCAAAGACTTGGAAACGTCAAAGAGTTGTTTCTGAATGTTATGAGGAGTAGATTGTTGAGAAAACATCTTTTCAAGATCATGAAGTTTTTCTCCAATCTTCTTCAAAGAACCAGATTCACTATCCAGACCAGATCTCAATTGATCTTGTATATTTCTGAATTTTTCGGCTGATAAAGTGGAATCTGGACTTTTCATATTATCATGTTTAGCAAATAACGTTTCTGTTTGATCAGTTTTCAAAGAGTCCATGACTTGATTGAAGAATTTGAACATAAGGATTTCATATTGTTCAGTTTTTTCAACATCTTTTTCAGCACTTGCAGTGATACCAACTTTCATATTCTTCAAAAGAGAATCTAGATTGATAGCTTTAGTTTCAAACAATAATTTGTTATCACAAGTGATCTTCAACCAGTTCTTTTCATAACCCAATTTCAATGTTGAAGGAACTTGAGAATCTTGAAAGTTATATGTATAAGCACCAATGTAATCTTGATCCAAATCGATCTTCTTAGTTCCATCATTTAAATAGATTCTGAAAACAGGTCCCAAACCTTTTGCATTTGCATCCAACAAGATCTGAAGTCCTGAATATTGAGAAGGTCCTCCATAATTGGAAATATCAGACCCAATATCGCTATCAATCAACCAAAACGAAAGTCCTGCTCCTGTAGGTCCAAAAGATCCAACAGATCGGAACGTTAAATGAACAGAAAAACTATCAAGAGATGTCTTTTGTTTAGACCAAACAGCACCTTTAATAATCTCTTGTTTCATCTTTGATGAAATCGAAGGAGTTGGAGTCAAAATAACTCGTCCTTCATTGAATTCAACATCACCAGAAACTTTCCAATTGGATTCCAATTCGGATAATGACTTGACAGAAATCAAATCAGGAAACGATAATTTATCATTAACATCTCCATCTTCAACTGAATGGCCCAAATGAGCCAAACATTGATGTAAAAACAAAAATACCCAAATAAATGGAGAAACAATCATCAAACCAACAGATCAAAACTTGAGAAAACCGGTTTTTTAGCACTGCCCAGAATTCAGTTTTGAAACTTTTTTTTTTTGGCTTGCCTTGGCTCATAACCAAACATTCTTGATGTTGCACAAATTTTTTCTGACAGATATCGACGGTGAAAGAGTGGGAAAAGTTGAAATAAAAGAACATAATCACCATTAACATTGACTTTGTTATATCATTTTAGAAATTATTGATTTCCAAGCTGAGATCTGATTGGTTGAATCCCCACTACCAATTGATCATTTTCTAGTTGATATCAAAGTATTTTTATATCCCTCCCCAAGTGTCTACTACTATACCGCCAGGCTCGAGGGCCAATAATACCAAGGCAAAAGCGCCTTCACCAAATCCCTATTCTCTTACATCTGTATTAGACAGCAGTCCATTAGTTGCAATTGATTCATATCTTCGTTCTGGGGAACAAGCCGAATCAAAACTAACCTACCTTATAGATTCATATCCAAGCATTCGTGGTGAACAACTTTTGAACTATTTATTCAAATCTTTGGACGATAACCAAGTCAATCAGATTGTTCGTCATATATTGAAATCCCAGATTGATAATTATACCTCCACTCAAGTTAATTATCTTCAAGATCTTGCTGAAACCATCATTCATTCGGACAAGACAACTTTATCTGATCTTTACGAAAATTTACAATTAACAGGGTTTCAACGGATTTTTGTTACATTAGCAATTGAAAACAATAAGAATTCAACTTATCTCTCCTCTCAATTTGCTCCCCTTTATCAACAAAATCTACCAGGACTTGTTGAACATTTAGACAAATTATCCAAACAAGAACTTTCAGAAGAAAATACAGCCGGTTTCCCTGAATTTTTAGACTTTTTTTTGAAATCACAAACATTCACTGTTCCTCATAAACTATTAATTGTGGAACATATTACTAAATTGTTGCAACATCAAGAGAAAACTCAATTCACAACTTCTCTTCATAAAGAAATCTCTTCATATCATTCAGAATTAGGAAAAATGGACTTCAGAGAAATGCTCGAACATTTCGAGCCATCAAAATTGCTTCCTAATAAGATGCTTGCAGATTTGATCAGTGCCCAGCCTCAGGCGAGACTTGATGATGCAGTCTCTTTACTGCTTAGTGAAATTCTGTATCCATCTTCACAAAAAATATGTGGACCATCTTCAGACACAACCTCTTTGACTCCAGCAAGTGTCCCAGAAGCAACAGCAAGAGGAGCTCAAATGGCAAATATTCTTACCAAATTGAAAACACAACCTAATTGGTCAAACGTTTTTGACATTGTTTTGAGAAATACAGCCACAGCAACAACTATGACAGCTGCCTCGTTATCCGAGTTTCTGTCTTCTTTAGGCAAAGAAGATCTGATTGATCTTTTCCTCTCAAGTTCCTGCAGATCTTCAAATCCACAACTGTTGAAGGACCTATTGATTCAATTGAATTCTTTAGACCCAACTCAAGGAGCTATAAATTTATTTGAGTACAAGTTGGAACCTATTTTGGCATCAGAAGTGAATTCAAGAAACTTACTTCTTTATTTCAAATCGATTGTAAAAGTCGAAGTCAAGACGATCGCACTTCTCCAAAATGAAAACATCAACGATACCACGGTCAGCAGCATTTTTGGAAGAGACTATAGAGCTGCACCAGAATATATCGTGTTAGCATGTTTATACATTCTACATGACGAACCTGAAGCCAAGGAGAATGATGTGATAGTCAACATAATGCAAAACTTTGTTGTTTCTCTGTTGGATGTGAGCTCTCCATACTTAATTGCAATTTTCACCAAGTTTGAAGAGTTCAATCCTGTGGAACTTGGAAAGTTGCTGGTTAAATATTACGAGGTGAGAAAATCTACAGACTCAATCCACAAGATTGCCAGTCTGACTGCATCATTCAAACGCGACACTGTCATCATGTCGATTCTTTCGAATTCTAATGATTTCAAAGACGCATTCTCTTTTGCAATCATTTTCTCTCAATACGGATGGAAACGATTCCAAGAGTTTGTTCTGACTCAGCTTGATAGAAATATTAACGTGGTGGCGGGCACCATCATCGAGTTTATGGAAAGCCAAGCAACGCTAGAATACGAAAGTGCTCAGCAGGGTCATAGATTAGGCAAGTCGTTGAACTTGGAGACCGTTTATTTCTTAATGACTACCCTTGGAAATAAACAGATTCCAACCGAGTTCTTTGAAAAGTTCAGAAACTTGCAAGCCCTTTGTTTGCAGGCATATCCAAGGCTGATCAATTTCGGCCAAGGTCATGATAGTGCCATCTCCATGAACAGCTCTACAAACACCTTTTCTATCGACGTGGAGAAAGAAATGAAGGTGTACTATCAAAAAATGTACAATAAGGAGATTGAAATTAAAGACATTATTAACATGCTTCAAAGATTGAAGGTGAGTGATAATCCTCATGACCAGGACGTTTTTGCTTGTATGATACATTCTCTTCTGGATGAATACAGATTCTTCCCTGAATATCCGGTTGATGCTTTGGCCACGACTTCTGTTTTATTTGGAAGTACCATTCTATTCAGATTGGTTGAAGGTCCTGCGTTATCCATTGCATTGAGATATATCATAGATTCGGTCAGACAACCTCCAGAGAGCAAGATGTTTAAATTCGCCGTTCAAGCATTGTACTCATTCATGAAACGTCTTGGAGAATTCCCCAAGTTCTGTGCTATGCTTTGCGAGATTCCTGCTCTTCAGAGCCAACCTCAACTTTACGAAGCTTGTAAGGCAATCTCTTCAGGTGGAACATTACCTGCAGCTTCTCCTCAAACACCCTCTGTTAATACCTCTACAGAGAAACCAAAGGAACTTGATCCATCAGTTTACATCTCGAAATTTGCATCCATTCAAGTTCCAGCTCAAATCATCAATGATGTAAGACAAGATAATCCTTCTGACGAGATCTTGGATAGAGTTTTGTTCATGGTTAACAACCTAACTGATGATAACTCCGAGGGTCGTATTTCCGAGTTGAAGGATTTACTTGTTTCCAAATACTTCCAATGGTTCTCCAATTATCTCGTCAACCAAAGAATCAAGCTTGAACCCAATTACCATTCATTATATGGCAAAATTGCGTCTAGTTTTGATAATACTTTGTTTGATACTCATCTTCTCCTTGCCACTTTCCAGCAAATTGTTTTGCTCCTGAACAAAGCGCATGATGCTGGAAGTTCCGACGATTCTGTTGATGTTCTGACCTCTACCGAAAGATCACATCTCAAGAACCTTGGTTCTTGGCTTGGAAAATTGACCCTTTCAAGAAACAGGCCTATCAAGCACAAGAACTTGTCATTCAAAGGTTTATTGATTGAAGCATTTGACCACAAGAAGCTTGGAATTGTGATCCCATTTGTTTGCAAAGTTTTAGATCAAACGAAAACTTCTAAAGTGTTTGAACATCCAAACCCTTGGTTACTTGGAATTTTACAGATTTTGAAAGAACTCTATCAAGTTGCCAACTTAAAATTGAATCTCAAGTTTGAGATCGAAGTGGTTTGCAACTCCTTAAAGGTTGACCTTGAAAATATTGAGGCATCGAGCATAATCAGAAACCACAAACCAGGTGAACTTGAACGTTTCTTGGAGTCCCAAAAGATGATTATCAAGCTTGCTAGAATGTCTTTGGAAGATGGTAAAGGTATTCCTCCTTCTGTTCCTGGTGCAGCTGCCACTCCTGGTGCAACTCATTCTGTTCTTGGTCCACCACAGGCAACTCAACAACAGTTGAATGTCTTTCAACAGTTGCAACAACAAAGACTCTTGGCTGCAACACAACAGCAACAGCAGCAGCAGCAGCAACAACAACAACAGTTGGATCATTCAAATATTCCAACTTCGTTTGAGTCGCCTGCTGCTACTAACAAGTTATCGATCAATAATCAACACGCACAACAGCAGCAGTCACAAGGATCTGCATTTGAGAACCTCAATGGTGATTCTGTGTTTGTCACTCATCCAAACTTAAGACGATTATTTCAATTTGCAATTACCAAGGCTGTCAGAGAGATTCTACCTCCTGTTGTTAGTAGAACCAACTCAGTTGCTCTGGTCACCACAAAATCCCTTGTGTTGAAGGATTTTGCCTTTGAAGTCGATGAGCTCAAACTGAGAAAAGCTTATATCAACACAGTTAGACATCTTTCTGAATCTCTTACACATGCATCCTGCAGAGATCTACTGAGAGAAAACATCCAGTTGAACTTGCATCAATATATTAGCTCATTGGGCCAACAAATTGATACTGCAATTCTTGAAGACCTTCCAAGAGCAATCAACGATAATCTTGATTTGGCTTGTTCTATCATCCAGAAAGCAGCCATGGAGAAATCTGTTCAGGAATTGGATGAGATGATGTTACCATCTATTGCTCTTAGAAGACAATTCAGAGATTCTAGACCAGACCAGGCATTTTGTGATACTCAACATGCTTCGAGATATTCCATGTCTCTTCCAGATCCTTTGGGAATCAAGCCTAATGGAGTTACAGCCAAGCAGCTCACCATTTACAATGACTTTGGTAAACCCAAAACTACAACTAATCTTTCTGGACTTGGTGGTGCTTTGGCTGCTAGTTCTGGAATTGCCACTGGTCTTGCTTCTGAAGTCATGGCCACTCCACCGACTGTCAACACCAATGTTGATCAAGAAGCATTAGCACAAAGGATGTTACAACTCCAGTCTCAAACTCAAGGGTTGGCTGCTGGAACTCAGGCTCGTACACCTTCTGTTGTGCATACTGCTACTGCTGCAGCAGATCCTGCTCAGCCCCAACTTTCTGCAGAGCAAACTCAAAGAAATTTGGAGCAGTCGATTGTGTATATACAGCAACTTCTTGATGCTATTCTCAAGAGCATTGAAGAGACGGTTGATAAAGAGATTCATCTGAGAGAAATTGCCATTGACAGTCCACTTAGATCATATTTGGCTGACTTAATCCAACTTCTTACCAGGTTGAACCATAGTGAAGCCCAAATGAAATTTGCTCAATTGACCATGAACACATTGTTCAGCTCACAAGCTCCATCGCAGCTATTCATTGAGGCTCTTATCTTCATTTTGGACAAGATCTGTGAATTGTCTTCTTATGTTGCCAAATTTGTCACCACCTGGATGGTCAATGCTGATGATGCAAGAAAATACAATAAGAAGATTGTTAGCTCAATGATTCAGATTGGAATGATTTCTCTAAATGACATCGATCTGAGTGTTTCCAAGGCATTGGTTACCAAAAAAAGTGATGTCATTTTGACATTTGCTTGTGAGCTTGTTAAAGACTCGCTATTTGGAGCTCTGCCAAGTGCGTTAAGATCTGATTTTGTCAACATTCTATCGGTTGTGAAATCATTGGACAACGAAATCGTTGGAAAGAATGTTGCTGCCCAAGAATTACTGAAACTCGTGGACAGCAAGGTGGAGTTGAAGAGCGAGAACTTCGCATCCTTGGTTCACCAGCCACGGAAACTGAAGGATTATTTTGCCTACGTTTTTGCCGAATGGGTGAAACTTCTGAAGTTTGGAGATACCTCGAAGTCTTTGCAGCTCGAGTTTCTGAATCAATTATACGATCTGGGAGTTTTCAACAAACCAGACCATATGGTTCTGTTTTTCACGACAGCAATGGAGATGTCTGTCATCTCATTTGTTAAAGAAACTGATCCATCCAAAAGAATGATTGTTGAATCATATACCGCCACTGATGCCTTTGCAGAACTTTTGATTCAGTTGGTGCTTATCCAAGACGATTCCTTGGCATCTAGAGTGCAATTTTTGAAATCTGCTCTTTCGGTTGTTATGTTAGTTTTTGCTCATGATCACGAGACTAACAAAGCCAGCTTTAATGAGAGACCATATTTCAGATTCTTTTCCACTTTGTTGTGCAATTGGAGTGGCCTAAGTCAAGATAACTATTCCTCTGTTGTTGAAAATGAATCTGACGTGAAGAGACTAAGGAAGTTTGAAGTTAAGTTCTACCAAATTCTAGCCGATTTCTTCCTTGCTTTGCAACCAGAAGCATTCCCAGGATTCACTTTTGCTTGGGTGTGTTTGATTTCACACCGGATGTTTTTGCCTGTTTTATTAGAACAAGAAGAAGAATCCGAAGTCAACAGTTTGAAGTTCACTTCACTGTTGGTTGCACTGCTTCGTTTTGAAAGCAGCTACGTCAAGGACAAATATATTCCTGAAGCAGTCAGTGTTGTTTACAAGGGAACATTACGAGTGTTTTCGGTTCTATTGCATGATTTCCCTGAATATCTGGTGGAATCAGCCAATGTCTTAGTGAGTGCAATGTCTCCGTCGTTTGTTCAGCTTCGGAACGTTGTTCTATCCGCTGCTCCACGCAAGATGGAGATTCCTGATCCATTCCAACCTGGACTCAAAGTTGACAGATTGGTGGATATTACGAACTCTCCACCAATTTTATGCTCTCCAGGAACTATTCTACAAGAAAAGGGTTTGAAGAAGATAGTTGATGGTTATCTTCGTCTTCCTTCCACTTCTACTGTCAAACAGATTGTGGCTAGTTTGGAGCTGGCGGAGCCTGTTTCTGAGGCTGGTATTGGATTCCATCAAACCAAATACGACGTGAAACTAATTAACTCGTTAGTTTTGTATGTTTGTGTTTGTGCAATGGAAGAAAGAGTGAAAGGCAGTGCGATTTTCAACCATAAGTCGTCTCATGTTTCTCTTTTGAGCACGTTAATGCAAGAAGAGAGTGTTGAGCTCCAATTTATGGTGCTTCAAGCGATCGTCAACAATTTGCGGTATCCTAACTCACATACACACTGGTTCAGTTGTTTGATTCTACATTTCTTTGGATCTAACTCGTTATGGGGATCGAGTAAGACCAATGTTCAACAACTGATCACTCGTGTGTTATTAGAGCGGATTATCTGCAACAAGCCCCATCCATGGGGTATTTTGATTACGTTTACCGAGCTGTTGAAGAACAGTGAGTATGCGTTTTTCGATCTTCCGTTCACCAAGTCCAGTCTTGAGCTTGAACGGTTGTTCAATTCATTATTGTTGTACATTAAGAATTCATAGAATCAATAAATATTTGAGATTATGACATAATCAACTGATTTGACTCTAAAAAAGTAACACGGCTTAGTTTTTCTTTATGTTTTCTTCTCTTCGACATCGGTTTGGTAGAAGTTCAGAAGATGAGGATGATGATCCTTTCAAAGAGACGAGTTTGACGCTTAATAAGAGTAGGCGACCGCCCAACACAGCATTTCGTCAACAGCGATTGAAAGCATGGCAACCTATTCTTGTTCCTCGGGTAGTTCTACCTTTATTATTGATTGTTGCGATTATATGTGTTCCTATTGGGATTGGATTTGTTTTCACCACTCATGGTATTGAGAAGATGGAGATCAACTATAGTAAATGTGGGGTTTTAGCTGGATCCAGTTTCAGTACTGTGCCTTCTAAATATGTTGATTATCATTTTAAAGGGGGCAAGAAGTCCAAAGTTGAATGGAAACAAACCACCAATGATGATGAAACTGTTTGTGTTGTTCAATTTGAGATTCCTCAAGACATTTCTGGGCCAATTTATTTGTATTATAAATTGACCAATTTCTATCAAAATCATAGGAAATATGTTGAATCATATGATTGGAAACAATTAAGAGGAAAGGCTGTTAGTTATGATTCTATAACTTCCAAATGTGATCCAATGAGACATAGAGATGGGAAAATTGTTTATCCATGTGGATTAGTTGCAAATTCTATGTTTAATGATACATTTTCGGATTTAGCAGGAGATTCGACATATGAATTCAGTTCCAAAGGAATAGCATGGAATTCTGATTTATCGTTATACAAAGAATCACAATATGATGTTGCAGATATTGTTCCTCCAATCAATTGGATGAAAAAATATCCAAATGGGTACACTCAAGAAGATCTAGCTTCATTATCTCAAGATGAACGGTTTATGAATTGGATGAAGACAGCAGCATTACCATCATTTATGAAATTATATGGTAAGAATAGTGATACTTTGAAGAAAGGCACTTATACTATGGACATTACGATGAATTATGAGGTTTCCATATTTGGAGGTACAAAAAGCATAATTCTTTCGACCTCCAGTGTTCTTGGTGGACGACATTTTAGTTTGGGGATTTGTTACTTGGTTGTTGGGGGAATTAGTGTGGTCTTTATGCTTGTGTTTTTGGTGAAACATCTATTCACAAGAAAACAAACAGATCATGCCTTTTTGGAAGGTCTTGGACGTGAGGTGTTGTAATTTAAGAACATGTAAAAAAATAGGCCGCGATTTTAAATAGGAAATTTCAAAGCGTTAATTTTATCAATTTTAACCTTTAACCATGTCGAGAGTGAAGAGAATCGCAAAGGAGTTGGAAGATGTTAGAAAGGACTCTTTATCGGGAGTGACATTATCGTTGATTTCAGAAGACGATCTGTCACATTTGAAGGGAACTTTTATAGGTCCTCCTGGTACTCCATATGAGGGCGGATTATTTGAAGTGGACATCCAAATTCCAGACGCGTATCCTTTTAAACCTCCTCTCATGAAGTTTGATACTAAGATATACCATCCAAACATCTCGTCACAAACAGGGGCCATTTGTTTGGATATTTTGAAGGATGCATGGACTCCTATTTTGACTCTAAAGTCATCGTTAATTTCATTACAATCATTATTACAAAGTCCTGAACCAACTGATCCGCAGGACGCTCAGGTGGCCAAAGTTTATATGAGTGATCCGAAGAAGTTTGCCGAAACAGCTGCTAATTGGACCAAGATTTATGCTCCTAATGATAATTATAAGCCTACGGAAGGAAGTACCAATTTCCAAGAATTTAGTCAACAAATCAAAGTTCAAGAACGAGATGAATGTGCTAAATATGGAATTGATCGTGCCACCGTACAGATTTTTGAAGATATGGGTTTCCCAAAGGATAAGATCATTGGTGCTCTAAGAAAGCTCAATCTTAAGAAAATTAGAGTGGATGACGTTCAAACACAACAGAACGTCTTGGACGAGATACTTCACTAAGATAATGTTAAAGATATATATTTTGGTTATTTTCCCACTTTTCTAAATCCATCATCTCCAACACCTCCTCCATTTCCACCTCCATTTCCACCTCCATTCTTACCATTTCCTTTCCGCTTCTTTTTGGTAGCCACCGGAGTAGCTTCTTTCTTGGCACGAGGTTCCAATTTGATCTCCACGCCTTTAATGGTAAGTGTTCCGGTCTTGATGGCCTTTTTCTGTGAGCCCTGCTCTGAAAAGTTCACCAGAGCAATCAACCGATCAATCTTACATGAATCAACGTTTCCAAAGTTCTCCTCTAGACTCTGTTGAAGTTCCTCTTCTGTGATCCCATTAATGACTCCTTTGACATAAATCGGATACACAGCTGGGCTCTTCTTGGACACCACTTGAGATTTATGTTTCTTAGGATCTTCATCTTTAGTTTCCTTGGATTCTTTGGCTTTCTTGGCTTCCTTGTTTTTGGCAGCAGCAGAAGCTATTTGATCAGCCCAACTCATTGGTTTAGAACTAATAGGACCTTCCGATTGTTCAATTTGTTCCTCCAATTGTTCTTCTTCCTCACCTTCACCGGTCTCTGGTGTGGTTTCTTTGGACTGAATAGAAAACACTTCTTCTGGAGACTCAACCTCGCCAGTTGATTCTGGTTCAGCAACAACATTAGTATCGATATCTGGCAAGAAAGTCAAAACATCATTGTAAACGTCATAAACGCTTCTTTTAACGGTAGGAACAAGTAAAAATGTTTGAACAAATTTATAAGCCATAGAACCGCCAGTCTGGGGAACAAGTTCACCATAACAAACGATCAAAATGGATTCTTGAAAAGATTTGGTGGACTCGATCGATTGAATCATCACTTTTGAACCAGTAAGTTTCGATTTCGACCAATGCTCCTTGATTTCGTCGGGGCCTTCAACATTAATGATCTCTCCAGCAAATGGATTGGTGTATTCTCCATGTCTTAAAACAGCATCTTTACAGTATAATTGATACAAATTCTCCGATCCTGAATGAACAAGATTATAATAATACTCAATAAATGCAACGGCCACCCGATTAGGGTCTTGGTCGATATCCGACATTTGAAAAAGTGGAAAAAAAATGCAAACCATTTACAAAAATTATCTATTTAAATACATCATCTTCTGTTCTGGAGTAGTGGAGGAATTATCATCTGTAAATCCCCAGATTTGATTTTCATATTGAGACATCTCTTTATCACCAATCAAACGACGGATTTCCCAAAAACAAAGATGAGTTAACATGGATTGACCTCCAACTTGTAGAAGATTATGATTCACGTTTCTGATGACGCCTAATTCCTCGGCTAATGAATCTAATGATCGAGTTTTATGTGCTCCTCCCAACCGGGAAACAGAAACAAACTTGATATCATAAAAAGTAGGGAAATAGAGTTGTAACCATTCATCAAATTCTTCCTCACTTATTGGCATATTACGATTGATCAACATGGAAATAATGAATCCAAAATCATACCCAGCATGATAACTAATCCAAACATTATCTTTCATCAAACATAATCCACTATCCGTTAAAACTTGTGCAAATTCAAACACATCAATACCAAACTCTTTCAATCTAGAAAAGTTCAATCCAGTCGTAATTAATGATTCAACACTCTCTCTAGAGAACATTTCGCGTTCCAAATCAAATTTGAAATTGAATTGCCAAGTGGAAGGAACTCCTTCAGGACGTTTCCCATCCTTATCGCTCAAAGTGATACCAATTTGAATCAAATTTAACATATCAGCATTCGAACGTACAGTTTGATAATGATAATCTTTGGTAGATCTAAATGACCCAATTGGACGTGCAACTATCCCAGCAAACTCGGTAGAAACACAAATATAGTTGTATCGTTCTGCTAATTCTCGTAAAACCATCATCTCGCTCTCTAAATTGTCCTTCCAAACTTCTCTAACCATCGGCTGTGTTTGCAATGCTGGAGCAACCTGTTTGGCTTGAATCTGTTGTTGATTAATTCTTTGAGCAGCTAAAGCAGCCTGTTGTTGTTGAATCTGCTGAAGAAGTTGTTGTTGTTGCTGTTGTTGTAAAGTCGCCGCCAACACTTGTTGTTGAACACTCCTGTTATGAATCTGAGGTGACATCATCATGCCCATCTTTTGCTGTGAAATATTACTAGAACCGCTGTTTTGTTGCATCAACTCCGAATTGTTGAGAAATTGCGACATAAATCGCATGTTCATCTGGTTGGTCATTGATGGTTCTTGTTGAAAATCAAAATGTTTCTTTACCAATTAAATTATATCTACATCCTTGCACCAACAAAAAGCTACTACACTCTCTGTTTCTTTGGTAACACCTCCTCTTCCTCTTCATACTCCTCTTGTTCAGCAGCAATGGCCTTTTCCTCTCTCTCAACCCGTTTCCGTTTATAATGTGCCTTTTTATCTGTACCAGTACGTTCTTCAGTGTCCGCTGGTGGAGCAACAAACCATGGGATCTTTCCTCTATTAAAATCAGTAATCACCTGTTTGGCAACACCTTGTTCATCTGGTTCACCTCCTTTCAATAATCTACCATGTTTACGGGCCAATATCTCTATGAAATCAGTTGAATCTTTCCAGCCCTTGATTTCGTATGTTCTTTCCAAATGTTTGCGTTCGCACTTAGCCAAGAGATCCGGAATAAATTGTTCAGGATTCGAAACATGTTCCACTCGCACCACTCCACGGAACAAAATATCAGATTCAGTATCTTTGGTGGATGGAGGAACGATTCCTGGACAATCAATCAAGAAAATTCTCTTCATCAACGTGATATATTGCCAAACCTTGGTTTCTCCAGGAATTGGAGCAACCGTACAAACTTTCTTCTTTCTTAAAGTGTTGATAATACTAGATTTACCAGTATTTGGATATCCAATGAAACCAACACTGATTTGTTTTCTATCCTGATGTAAAACGGAAAATTGACGTAATAATTGAATCAAAGATCCTTTTCCAAAAGAATTGGTAATACTTGCATGGAAAGCAAGAGTTGGATAATCCTTGGACAAATGTTTAACCCAAGCAGCCTAGAAAGTTAGTAATAAAAAAGAAGAAATTTGTTGAATGTTGGGTCTTTTACTACGAAAGGGTCTACTGGAAAAACCCGTTCAACTCTTAAAGACCCAAAACACCACGGAGTCTGCTCCAAAACGGAACATGACAGGCTATCGGATCATCCCAAAACGAAACAATCCAATAATTGGCGAACTCAATCTCCCAAAGTTGTAACAGACAAACTATATCGCAAAATAGAATGTCCTGACAAAGAACTTTGGTGTTGTGATGCCATTCAACAAAAATGAAAAGTAGTTACTTACCGCAACCCATGTGGGAACCAAATCGCACTTGTTCAACACAAAGATCAGATGCTTATGAGGACACTCCTTCTTGATGTATTGCTCCACTGATTGACAACGTGTTCCAAGAGGATCACGCGCATCAAGAACATGGATCACCACATCAGAAGAGTCAATGACTTTGTATAATTCATTCCAAATTCTTTTAGATTGGCCTTTGGAGAAAATGAATTCCTTGGCCTCGGCGCTAAATTCGTCAGTATCGATGCCTCCCATCAACCCCAGGGTGGCATTTAAATCTTGATTTTCCTCAAATTTTGTCTGGTCTTCAGAAGTTGTGGAAGCCAATTCCTCGAGCGAACTGGCCACCAAAGTTGGTTTTTTCCGTTGAGATTTTGGACCGAAAGTTTGTTCAAACGACTCTGTTTCCAAAATCCGCGAAGTAGGAGATTCTGAAGTATCTTTTTCATCCAATAACGACATTGGAAGTTTGTTTCTCTTGAGTAAAACAGTATACGAATCATCCTTCTTATCTCCCATGGCCTCTCTGAAATGCGAAAGAGCATCCTGAGCAATGACTCTGGTATTTCCAAACCATCTTCTATTTGGATCAACACGAGCAGTAGGGGCCTTGGTATCTTGTAAATAAGCAGCCTTAATCACTTCTCCCTTAGCATTTCTCACTGCTTTTCCACCCTTATACATATTCAAATGCTTGACTTTCTTTGCATCCCGATAGAAGTTCTCTCCCTTGACTCTTAAATTTCCATCGCGCAAGTCATTTTGACGAGCACGACGGGCTTTTTCTGTTTTACCGGTAGCCATTAGAAACAAGTAGGGATAAAATTTTTTTTAAGTAGGGGAAAAAAATTTGGAAAAAAAAAATATATTATTACATAATCCAATACGCGTGTTGATAAACCATGGCCAGGCCAAGGATCCAGTTCTCGCCATTTAAATATCCAAATTTGAGAAAGGATGATCGCAGTGGATCCGAAAATGTATATAAGACTCCTGAAAGAACGAACTCAGTTGAAAATGGAATGACAAATTCAATATCTAAGACTCCATTGAAACTACATAACAATGGACCATTACATTCTGGGACACCAATAAATAAGGATTTGATTGTTGATATTGATGATGATGTTCAACTAGATGGATCTCAAAGTGATCAAAGCTATCAATATGATGATTATAACTCTAGTGTATTGTCTCCTGTGAAAATGGATGAGGTGGATCATATGGAAGGAATGGACCAGGGAGGATTGGATATCAGTAGTGAATTTGAGGATTCCGAAGATGATCGAGAGAAAGAGAAAGGTGAGAGTTTGATGGTGGAACAATCAGTTTTGGACGAGGTTGATGCAGAGGCAACAATTCTTAAGGTGACTGATTTCGTTAGACGGAAGAAAGCCGAGGTGAAGGAGGTGGAGGAGGCTGTGGAAAAAGTGGATGAATCAGAAGAATCGGTAGAATATACCGCACCTGTTCGTCCACGATGGACCCGATCTCAATGGTCACATCTGTCACGATATCTACGTTTATATCGAGCGACCAAGAATAAGTCAATGTTGGCGCCCGAAAAACTACAGCGAGAGTTTCATTGCACAGCAGCCGAGGTCGTGGCTCGCAGTGAAGTGCTGTCCCGATTCCTCAAAGTGCGCAAGATCACCCGCAAACGTGTATAGTATGTATATTATAGATTAAATCTCAATTTTGGTCTGTGATATATGGAATGTTAACTCTGACTCTGTGACTATAAGGTAATTTTGGAATCACCACACATAAACATGCCACCAGATTAACAACAAAAAGATTGATGTCGTAATATGAGTAATGAGTGGATATCAGAAAGAGGCAAATCGGCACTCCCATGAGGAACTTCTTAACGGGCGTATATTGATCTCCGTTATCAATTTGTTCCCACATGGTAAGACTGTCATAAGCACCGCTGTTGAAATCAAATGGGGTTCCCTTAACTTGATGAAACATAATGTAGGAACCAATAACATAAGTAACGTTAGTTAAAGTCCAACTCCATTCGTTGTTGAACATTGGCATGAGGTCGTAAATTAGCTTTAGAAGTATTATTATCACAATGTGAATGATCCAGGCGCCTTTGAAATGCACCCAATTGGCGTTCATGTTGGACTGGATATCTTGGTCCTGTTTTGTTTCAAATGTCTCGGGCTCCACCTTGGAAATCAATGAAGATGACCGTCTACGCCGGTGATCTTTCTGGGCATGTGATGTTGTTGGAGACACCGTAAGTCTTTCTGGGGACGAAGGCGTTGGAAATGGCTCTGCATTCATTATGGAACAACTAGTAAACTTTTAAGAATTAACTTTAAATTCCTTACTGCGCCTGGACTACAAATATTCGCGCCTGCGTCGATCGACCCGAGAATTATCATTGAGAGCTATCCATGCCGTCTCTTACGACTGCCGAAATCCACCTCTTGAGGATCTTTGAAATACACTTCTTGGTAGTATTTCAGTTGTTTAATGCTTTCTAATATATCGCTTCTTGCTGTGTGTGCTCCTATCTTATCTGGGGTATATTCGTTAACTGAAGGATTATGTCTTTTGGCAATCTCCATAATGGACGAAACGTCGATGATTCGATAAGTCAAATGATTGGTCACTTTGGGCATTTCTTTGCAGAGAAATTGTCGATCAACATGAACACTATTTCCAGCAAGAACACCGACATTTTTGGACATATATTTTTGTAGATAATCTGACAATTGTGATTCCACCATTTCCAAAGTATTGGTTGATTCGATCACTTTAGCAGTCAATCCTGAATCTCCATGATGAGTTGTACACCATTCATCCATTTCATCCATTCGTTCTTTTGGATAATGAATAACAGCTTCGAATCCTTCTTCATCAATCAAACGAAGATGTTTATCAGTTATCAAACAACAAATCTCAATAATATGATCTTTAGATAGATTTAATCCGGTCATTTCACAATCGATCCATACTATAGGTAATAAATGATCATATTTATCATTCACAGGTTTAAGTTCATCAAGTTGAGTTGAAGGTTTGATTGTCATTTTTGGTTTGAATATATCACCAATATTAAACATGCTCTTTCTAACTGGACTATAACTTCTTATCAATGACTTGGTTGGTCTAGTCAAACAATGTCTGAACATAAATAAAATTAGTGAATATTTTTTTACGTAAGAATGGATAAAACCACATCAATTTTATACTCCTCTTTACACTCCTCTCTACACTCCTCTCTACACACCCTTGCCCCAGTAAACCCATTGATCAGCCAATGGCTTATCCTCCAATTCCTCCCACACTCGCCATTTGGCCATATTCTCCATTAGTTCATACTCATCATTGGCTTGAATGATCAACTCTTCGATTAAACCACATCCAATCTTTTGTTCAATCTTTTCAATCACCTCATTCGATTCGACTATTTCTAATCGACTCTTGGTTAATGATTCAACACTTTGACGATATATACTTTCTTTTGGAAACTTATCATTCAATTGAGTTAATGTAGCATTATAAAGCTTCAAAAGAACCGGTCTTGGATTCGGATGTTGATAAATCCCAGTTAATCCAGTAGGATTGCCTTTATTTGGTCTAATTAATACCTCTTGCGCTTGCTTTAACACTCTCCAATGTCTCATTGAGGGGTAGAGAAATAATTTAGTATGTTATAATTTTATACCCCCTCTGTTTTTTCAACACGAACATTGGTCTCAATATCAACCCCATTCTCATTATCCAGATATACAGCATTGTTCTGAAGTGATAAATTCAATAGATTACTAAACGCATTTGCTGAAGAATCAGGGATCTGTGCTTGTTCGGTGGTGTAAGGATGTGTTGATGATGATGATGAGTCCTGTGTTTGAAATAAGTATTGATGACCCATTGAAGGAGAAAATGAAGGTAGATGTTGTAATTGACCAATAGCGTTTCGAAGATTAAGTACACTTGATAAGAATCGACTTGAAAGAATGGAACTGGCTATTGGAGCCATATAAACACTTGATCCAATGATATAATAATCCGATATTGTGATTGTTTCGGAAACACTCAATCTATTTTGTTTTCTAACGATCCAGAAATCTGGTTCTCGAACCATTGCGATTATGAATTCTATTCCTTTCATTTTGCGAAGATCTTGAAGAACAAGATCGTAAGGACGATTATAATAATTAGTATCTGTGAATTGGTTTTGCATTTTAAGAACCTGATTATTTGAGGTTCTATCGAAGAATGGTGATTGTGAGAAGTATTCCAATACGTTATCTGTTCTAAGTCCGAACATGTTGACCCATTCTGGAGATCTCCATTGCAATTCGTCCAAGTTTTCCAGGGACATAGAAAGGTGCACAAGAAATAATTTGGCAGAGTAATTTTTAACCAAGTTGAAAAAAAAAACCTTGAAAATTGAAATCAACATGTTCCGGTTAACGATGTTGAAGAGTTGTTTAAACTCTGCTAAACTTCGCAGTTATGCAACGAAATCCATTAAACGTGTGATTCCTGAACCAACAGAAAAAGTCCCGGATGTTTCCACGTTTTTACAAAAGATTGGTCGTGGTGTTTCGGAACATACAGAAACGTTTGAAAATGACTGGCAAAAGTTCTGGACAACGGGATCTTCCAAAATGAAAGAACAAGGATTGGAAGTGCGCGATAGAAAATACATCTTGGAATGGCAAGAAAGATTTAGAAAAGGTTTAGAACCTATTGAGATCAAAGTTTCCACTAAGAAAAACGGTGGAGATCGTAAAAGACGGATTTATCTTGCTGAAAAGAGTCTTAAAGAAACAAGAGATATTGCACAATTGAGAAAGAAGTACAGATACAAAGAACTTGCTGAAAAGAAAAAAAGAACGAAATTTGAATCTCTCCATATGTAAATAGAATAATATATAATACTAGGTGACCCGTTGGTCAATATGTCTCATATAAGAAGAACTTTTATATAACAAATAGTAAATCACGGCATTTCCTAAAAGAATTAAACCGGCCATGAAAGTATATGTTCCACCCAATTCTAAAGCAGAAGTCATTTTGGAAAGACAGGCAACAAATAAAGCACCAATAGCACATCTTCCAAGATTATTCAAAGATGAAACCGCACCTGATTGTTTGGGAAATAGATCAACAAGTAGAACAGGAACCACATTCAATGGATACATCGTTGTAAATGAGATCAAAAACGAAGTAATAAGAATGATACTCACATTCTCTTTATATTGAAGACACCAACCAAAAACCAAGACAGAACCTGCACATATAAATGCAGGAAAAGGAAAATAGAGTAATCGAGCCCTTAATATGTTCAAAGGTTCAGATTTATCAGAATTAATGTACTCTGTTTTGACTTTACGATATCCATAATCCATGATTTTTCCACTAACAATTGCTCCAATCATAGTAGCCACTCCTGGAGAAAAGAAGCATAACCCAATCTTTAAGCTTGAATATCCATAATATTTTGAAAGATAAGTCGACAATGAAGTCTGAGTCATCGTCCAAGTAGCAAATAGAATTGAACATGGTAGGATCACCATTACCAATTCTTTATGTTTGAGAAAAGTGAAAGGAAGAAATGGATTATAATGAGCATCTGATGGAGATTCCACTGTTGATCTTGTAACATCTGTTAATCGATGTTTTAGATAAAAAAGAGCTGGTGATTTATGGAACCAACGTAAAGGTATTGCGGATAAGTTCCCAACTTTGGTTCTTCGAGTTTCAGGAAGAGAAACGTAAACCATCAACAAAACAATCCCATCAACTATTGCACTGAAATAGAAAATGGCTCTCCAATCCCAACCAGTATCCATCAATGCTCCCAAAAAGGGAGCAAAACCTTGGCCAACCAAAGTAAATCCTCCAACAAATCCATTGATTCCCCCTCTATCTCTTCTAGTAGTGAAATCACTGACAATTGAAGAACTGATACTGATCACTGGAGCAACAAAAGTAGCCAATAAACATCTCAAAAATAGAATCAACCAGTATTTGTTAGAAACTGCCAAACAAATGTTGATTATTAATCCTCCAATCATACAAATTAAGACAACCGGTCTTCGGCCAACAAAGTCTGTTGATCCACAAACAAAGACTGGTGAGAATGCTTGAAGAATCAAATACGCAACTACCGTAAGATTTACTTGTTCCTCGGATATATTGAAATACCCCTCTAGCTCTGTTAAAGCCGGCCAATAAATTGGCATACTAATAGAAGAAACTACCCCAACACCGACCAGAATGAATGTCATGATATGCTTTTCATTGGAAGTGAGAATGGTATAAGGTATTCCGGGCCTTATTATATTGGATTCTAATCGATCCAAATCATTGCTCAGAATTGGGTCCGGAGCAATTCCACCCATGACTAATTTTCATAAAAGAAAATAACTCAAGTTCTACCATTTATACCAAGATTATGTTAAGGCAGTGTAATGGAATTAATGTGTAAAGTAAATGCTACGTTGTTATTCCAGTAATTATGTTCTAGCTATGAAATCACATGCGGGTATCACTTTGGCGGGTTCTTTGGAGTGTTGATAAGAAACTTAGATTTGGACTTATCAAGAATCTCTGGAGCACGTAGAGGTGGTAAAACCGGCTCTTGGGGTTTCGAAAGGGGAAATTGGTAAGATTGTTGTGGATACAGCGAGGAATAATAATAGGGAGGAGGAGGTTGTTGTTGTCTGACGGGGTTGTATGGCGAAGACGATTGGGAGAATCTGGAAACTGCAGGAACTGGGGGAGGAGGTTGTGTGGGATACTGGGCGGAGTTAAATGTGGGATCTCGAAATAGATATGGAGAAGCCAATGGATTTGGGGCCGATCGTCTTTTGTCAACCGATAAGGTGCGAGACTTAGTTGGAGAAGAAGGAGCTCGTTGATGTGTGGGAGGTAGAGGGTCTGAGAACTTGCGTTTGTGCAAGGATGTTGGCGACGAGGTGGACGGTGCAGATGGAGTGTTTGGATAAGGTTGTTGGTGGGATGTGGAAGACGATGTGGAGGGCAATGTTGAATCAGACGATACTGATTTGGAAGGTTGTTCGGGTACAGGACCAGGACCTGGCCAATGATGAAATTGGAATTGTTGTTGCTGAGGTAAATTGATTTTCCACACGGAGGTTGCACCCCCTAAAGAAGGAATAGTTGATGTAGTGTGGGAACGTTGATGGGAAAGACCACGAACGGGAGACTCTTCAGAACGTCGAAGGGGAGTCTGATAACCTGATCTGGGTGATGGATGATTACTGAGGGCATTGATCTTGGCTTTAGTTTCCTCAGGCGAAACATTGGCATATATAAGCGGAATAAGGTCGGGAGAGATTCCCATTTGACGGGCAACATTAAGCAATTCTAATGCAAGCTCCAAGTTTCTAGATCGAAGTTGTTCATACTTGGTTCGTTCTTGTTCGGTTCGTAAGATAATTAATTGACCCATAGCGTCAGGATGAAAAGGCCATGAATCTATTTGGACACCAAGCATTTGGGACAACACATCCTCCAGACGTCCCTCAGTCTGTTCAGGCTGGGCCTGAGACGGCTGATTTATGGGCTTCCGCAATGGCGAAGTCTGGCGCGACGTGGGGTTGTCCTGCGGGTGCTGTTGCATGGCACAAGCTCATAGGAATGATATTTATTTTGTATGGAAAAAATTACACCTTTATTGATATATTTTTTTAACTTTAAAGGAGTAAATTAGCGCATACCATCTGCAATCATTATACTGTATTCGGATCAAATGATCTCTTTTTCTGTCTATTACAAAAGTACCCCTGCACTCATAACTGCGCAAAGGACTGGGGACTGGACCGATTTTATTGTCCAGGGAACATACGACTGTCAGTTTACCACTTTAGGTATATAAATTGCTGCTGCTCACGACATTATGAAATATTTGCATAATGTTCCAATCAGTTCTGCCGCTTCCATGCCCTATTTTGAGAACATATTTGTATTATTGTAAAAGATATGATGCATAATAGATCTGCATTTTTGTCGATCATTGATCTCATTATGGATAATCGTTCCATTACACGAGTAGGAGACCGTTGATGCATCCGTACACCAGATCCAACATTTTTGGGCATTTTTCACGTGGGAAAAAAAAAAAAGTTCGATCCAATGACTATAATCGACGGGAAGACCATTAGTACTGAACTTCGTTCTAATATTGCATCTGAAATCTCTTCATTGAGAAAGATTGATCCTTCTTTCTCACCTAAATTGGTCATCATCCAGGTTGGAGAACGTCCAGATTCTTCAACTTATGTTAAGATGAAGCTCAAATCGTGTTTGGAAGTTGGAATTGATGGGTCTTTGAAGAAGTTGGATAATGATATTTCTCAACATGATCTTCTTGAATTGATCAATGGATTGAATGAGGATCCTTTGGTTCATGGAATCCTCGTTCAATTGCCTCTTCCACCACATCTTGACGAGGAATTGATCACCAATTCAGTCAAACAAGAAAAGGATATCGATGGATTCTCCGAATTGAATCTGGCGGCTATTTTCAAGAAGAATGCAGTCTCCAAATTCATTCCCTGTACTCCAAAAGGAATCATGTATTTATTGAAACATGAACAGGTTGAAATTGTTGGTAAAAATGTTGTTGTTTGCGGAAGATCAGATATAGTCGGGGGTCCATTATCTAAATTGCTCGAAAAGGCAGGTGGAACAGTTACTGTGATCCATTCGAAATCAACTAAAGAACAGGTCAAATTCTTTTGCTCCAATGCAGACATCATTGTGAGTGCTGTTGGACGAGCAAATTTCATTACCGGTGACATTGTGAAACAAGGATGTGTTATTGTGGATGTGGGAACTAATTACGTGCCGGACGCGTCAAAAAAATCGGGCCAAAGAATGTGTGGAGACGTTGATTTCGAGTCTTGTAAAGATAAGGCTTCCAAAATCACTCCGGTGCCAGGAGGAGTTGGACCAATGACTGTGGTCATGGTGCTTGATAATCTTCTAGAAAGTGCCAAACGCAGTAAGAAAATGTAATGATAATCGATGATAAAGTACATATATTATGTTCGAAGATGAGCACTAGCATTTTCATACAGAGACTGCCAAACGAAAGCCTCACTTAACATCATCTCCATATCCGCTTCAGTCCAGTCGTTTGTCTTGGAGCTATCCTGTAAGAACATGATCATATCCTGAAAGTCCATGTCCAGCAAATCGTCACTAAATCGTCGTAAAAAGGCACAACACACGTAAACATGGAATTGATTGAATCCAGTTGGAAAATTAGAGATATAAGTGTCCCACATTCGTACAATCAAATTCAACTTGAGTTCGCGCATAAGCATGCAGTTCATCCATCTGAAAGCAAATTGTATGAAATCAATACCTTCGTCCTCAAAATGTTGTGCCAGATATGGTTCGTCTCTTTTAACAAGATCACGTAACTCCGACACTTGGCGAATGATTCCAGGTTGCTCATGAATGTAATTATCCTGAATGGTGTCCAGAACCTTGGTCAGGCACCAATAAGTATCTGCTTCGATACAATTGACCAATTCTTGCGGCAATTGATTGGTGTTGAAAGTCTCTACATCCACGTGATCACATAGATATGCAGACAGAAATATTTGGTAAAAAGGAGTGGCTAGATCGTTGATTCCTTGAACATATCCACTTGCCGGATGTCGCACAGCCCAAAGATAGAGCACTTTTTCCAAAGATCTTTGTGTCGACTCGAATGAGTATAATTTGATGGTAGGACTGGTTCTTGGAATATCAATGGTTATTTGATGCCACATAGACTGATCCTTTTCTGAACGAAACAACTGTCTCATACTATTTGCATATTCTTTCCGTTTTCGACTTAAAACAGATTCACGTGTGGCACTGTTCATTGGAAGATATCCTAAAAGAACTTGCCAAACTAACGGTCTTAAAACAGAAGGAATGCCACTCCATGACTGTTTACGTAACTCGGCCATTTCAAACGGTTGTTGTGTTAAAGCTTTCATAATCTTGCTATATTTTCCCTGTTCATTTGTTTGATCTAAAATCAAAAATGGATTCTTCATGAGTTCTTCGTAATCTGATCGTAAAAACTGATCTGGCTTTGTTGGAGCAGCCATTGGAGTCTCAGAATTGGGTCTTTCCATTGGTGATTCCTCCAATGTAAGATCAGAGATGTCGGGATATAATTTGGGCCTGGAATCCTGAGGAGAAGGTGTGGCAAGATCATCTATGTCATCATTCCAATCTGCATCATCGTCAATTTGAGTCGATAAATCGTATAGTTTTTTGGATTTCGAAAGGTTCAAACTAGGTCTGGGCGATTTATTGGATCCAGTCGAGTGCACTGACCTCGAATCAGGAGAAGAAGTACGTTTCTGTGATCCTTCAGGAGTAAATAGATCCACATGGGAAAACGAAGCTCCAATCACCTTCTGACTATCCAACAAAATAGAAGATTGATCACCAGGACTTTTACGAAGCCCTGTTAAAGTCCTCAGCAATGAATTCGATGGTTGAAGACTCTTATATCCATCAGATCCAAAAACAAAGTCATTGACCTGGGACATTTCCTATTGCCAATTAGAAACTTAAAATTTGCTAAAAAGAAACTTACACTCGGTTGATGGTATCCCCTTTTTCCCATTATAATGAATTGAGGATCCAGAAATCGAGAAATGTGAACAAAACTACCAAATTCTCCAACTTGCGAATCTATCACCTGGCTATATGTTTACGCCACATGTAAAAAACAGGACTTTAATTTTTTCGATACATCCTTACACCAGTAATCCTTACACCGTCAAGCGTCCTTGAGTCCGAGCTCCCAGAGCTTATGGGATTCATTGATAGCGTATGTGAGTGTCCGTTGTTTGTATCCTTGAGGGCCTAGGAATTTCAGATTGTCGATCACTTCTTCGAGCAAAATAGCCTTACCTGCTAGAATTGTTGCTCCAAGACCATTATACAGTGCGTTGACAACATGGATATGGAAATGGTAATAGGAAGGTTGGTAATGCACAAAAATTCTTAATTGGTCTGCCTCAATGTTGTATTGTTTCGGGATTTCTGATCGAAGTGTTTTCAAGATACGTTCCAAGTATGGAATATGGGATTCATTAAGGTCTCTGATCGAGGCAATATCTTCACGATAGACAATTCCACATAAATAAAGAGATTCTAAAGTGGATCCATCCCATTTCATATCTGGAATGAGTATGAAATCATCATTTTTCAATACCACTCTATCAGCTTCTGCTCCTTCAAAAAGAATATTACGGACCCATTTGATTCTATCTCCACGCATAGTTGCAATGTAAGGAGCAACTACACGTTCGTATAGTTCTGGAGTCTCGGAAACCATATGAATTGCTTGTTTTTCAAATTTTCTAATATGAGTTTCTGTAGCTGGATAGATCAGATTGAGTTTTGCTGCTGGTTGCTGATCCAATGATTGGATCAATGTTGTCATTGCCCAATGGTATACATCATTTGAGGCAATTTCTCGGATCTGGTCAATTGGTAAGGAAGGTAATTGATTTGAATCGAAATGAGATTTTTCTAATTGGAGAATTGCAGGTTGATTATCAATAGTTCCAAGTAATGCTATCACTTTCAATTGAGAATCTGAGTTCAACAACCGATCAAACTGAAATTTGGATACATTTTCAGTGAGAGACATGATGTTTAAAATAGGTTAAAAGATTTGAAATATTTCAGGGCTTGATAATTAGGTGCAGAGATGTGGCGCAGCAGTCATTCAAAGCCAAGCAATCAATCCGTAACCATAGTAACGCAATTAATTGTGGAACACAGATTTACTAATGTGCATCCTGTGTTAGTAGTAGGTCACCATGGATACAAGAAGTTATTGGAAAATTGTTTATATTTCAATATCTCTTGACTAAAAATAACTTATCTATAATAATTATATATTTCATTCTGTAATGGACAGATTGTTTGACAAGTTCCCGTCTTCTGATAAGAAGAAGTTGTATGAGTTCCATGACACTCTTGGAGCAGGGTCTTTTGGAACGGTCCGAATGGCCACTGTGAAGAGTACTGGTGAAAAGGTTGCTGTCAAGATCATTTTGAAATCGAGGCTTAAAGGACATTTGGATGTTGTTTTACGAGAAATCAAGCTCTTAGAAACTATGAAACATGAACATATTGTGAGATTGGTGGATTGGTTTGAGAGTAGACATAATTTCTATATTGTGACTCAATTAGCTACTGGTGGAGAATTATTTGATCGACTAATTCAAAAGACCTCGTTTACGGAATCAGATGCTTGTGAAATCATCTATCAATTACTTACAGCTGTTGATTACTTGCACAATTGTGGGATTGTTCATCGAGATTTGAAGCCGGAAAATGTTCTGTATTTGACTCAAGATGAACATTCTCCAATTGTTCTTGCTGATTTTGGAGTTTCCAAACAGATCAATCCTCAGAGTGCAGAGAAGATTACTGGAATTGCTGGATCTTATGGATATATTGCACCGGAGATTTATGCTTCTGAAGGTTATGGGGAGTTATATGGATTGGGGAAAGGTGGATACACTAAATCGTGTGATATTTGGTCTTTAGGTATCATTACATTCATTTTAATTGGAGGATATTCTCCAATTAGAGCAGATACCCCAGAAGAATTCTTAGACGAGGTCCGGAGTAATAACTTCGTTGTGTTTCATCATAAATATTGGCAACATATTTCTAATGAAGCCAAGGATTTCATTTTGAAAAGTTTGGATATAGACAATCGTCGGAGACCAACCACTCAACAATTGTTAAATCATCCATGGATTCAGACTCAATTGGCCGAGAAAAAACCAATCAACGAAGCCAATATTATTGGAAATATCCGTGATGGATTCAATGCTCAAGATAAACTTCGTAAGGTGGTGAAGATGGTGGTAATCCAGAATAAACTCAAGAAACTGCGTGAGATGCGTGAATTAACAGACTCCAGTTTCGAAGATGGTGATGAAGATTTCATTTTCCATGGACATTCTTCTGATTCTCAATTGATGGAGAGTTTCAATAAGATGAACATCAAGAATCCACTAGATACTCAGAAAGTCAAGAGCGAGACTTTAGCATCAGCTTTCCAGGCTATTGTCAAGACAGCACAAGAAAATAAGGACGAAATTCGACAATTTCAAGAGAAACAAGGATGAGTCTGTTTATCTAGATTTCCTGCATCTTCTCTAACCATCCGTTCATATTCATCCATTGCTAATGAATGCAACATCAGCTCTATTTTTTTAACCTGATCTTGTGATTTACGAGGTATCTGTTTTGTAGAACCTGATGAAATTGGTGGTCCTAGAAGAGCCGGTGTGATTGAACTTCTCAGCACAGGTTTAAGACCAGAAAGTTCTTTCACAACGTTCTCAATTCGTTGGGTTTCCAAAACTTGATCCTGCTCAGATAATTGTATAAGATCATTATACCAGAACTTTGAATTAAGACTCTGAAATAACTGTTGATCTCGTTCACTTTTAAACACCCGTACTTCTAACGAGTAATACTTATCAGCATGATGTCCATAATCTTTAATCTTACTACTCGAAAGTCCAACTTCACCTAGTTGTCTCTGAGTTTTAGATTCTCGATTAGACATATGTTCCGGATAGTATGTTCTGAACGCGCCAATCTCAATAAATCCTTGTTTCTTCGACTTCTCAGCATCAATAACAATGGCCACATAAGGATCTTGAAATCCTTGATTCAATTCCTGGGTCTTAACATCAATTCCAGAAAGCCAACATCCAAATCCTGGATGTGAATGATACCAACCAATGATATGTTCATTTCTATTAGTTTGTTTCTTCTGTTGTTCCAAAAATTGTAACATAAACTCATACGCCTCATTCAATGGGTTCACTCGACTCTCTGTTCCTTGAACAGGAAGAGGATAACTATCCAATACCACTAAGGCGCCTCCAAAGACTTTTCCTGTCATCATCCCCATAATCTCAATGGCTCCACCAGAACGCGCATGGAGGCTCATTTTCATCAACGCAAGAGAACTGACATGAACAGTGTGGAAAAAGTGCGGATCTTTTCGCCATGGAGTCGATGCCAATGTCACTGGATCAGATTCCTCTGTATAAAACTTGTGAACGTCCTCCTTTGGAGTCACTCCAATTCCTATTCCCCCAATTGGCAAAGAATCTCTTGTGGCGGTGTCTGATTCGTCAAAGATCTGGGACAGTTTGGTTCCCAAATCCACCAAATATGTCATTATTGGTTGAATGATAAATAAAATATAAATTTTGGTAGGGTATTATGCGGTTAGTTGCGGTGAATTACTAAAACTACTGGGGATTGGAAAATTCAAACATTTATCCTTATCTAAAGTGTATCTATAAAGCGATGGCTTTCAGCTTCTCTCGCAAGAGCTCCACCAGTTTTTTGTTCTTCAGAATATCCTCAACCTGTGCCCCCACCTCGGAATCCTGTTGACTTCCTTCTTCCATTATCACGGTACTAGAATCCTCTGAAGCAGAATCCGAATGAGGCTTGAAGAATTCGTACGCCTGAGAGTCGGTTCGCGTCAGGGTAGCATGCCTTGCATTCTGCTTTTGTTTGTTAACAAGTCTTCTCCGCTTGTCATCATCTTCATCCTCAGAACTACTCGAGTAGTCAGAAGAGCTCACAGACGATCCTGAAGAACTAGTTTTCTTCAGGATCGGTTTGAAATTGCTTCCAATCGAGATAGACACTCGCTTCCGCTTCTTCTTCATCAACTCGATCTCGTCCACCTCATAGAAATTGTCTGTCACTTCATCATATTGCCAGATCTTTAAATCAAGTCCGTAGGGCTTTGGTTCGATGCAGTAAATATAGTTGTGCTGAACGTCTAGTTCCGTCAACATCTCCTTGTTCAAGTTCATGAAGTAACAAAGTAACACCCTCGTAATCACTCTGTGTGAAACAATCAAAACGTGATCGCGAAGTCTCTCCAGTTCTATGATGATAGGTCGAAGTCGTGATATCACGTCCAGATATGATTCTCCACCCAGGCCAGGATACCTATAAGTCAATGGATCAGACATCTGTGCTCTGTACTCCTCTGAAAACATAATTCTGAATTCTTCCTCGCTGATCGAATCCAACGACCCGCATCCTAAGTCGTTTAGCATACGGAACGACTTGAACTGGAAATCGCCTCCTTCCTCTTCTTGCGGGAAATATGAAGCAGTCTGTACGGTCCTTTTCAGATGAGAAGTCCAGACGTTGAATTCTTGCTCGTTCAGAGGTCTCGAATGGAACGCAATGTCCTCATTAACATACTCCTGGTTAAGATGTCGAAGCTTAAACTCTTGTCTCTTCTTGCAAATGAATTTGGGTAAGGCTCTAGCAAAGTTCTCACCTTTCTTTGTAAGTGGAGAATCGCCTCCTTTTTTGTGTAGCGCATTATGTTCCGATTCGCCGTTAACTGTAAGCCAAATCTGTCTATCGGTAAGATTGAAATTCAACAGGAAGAAGACACATTGTGAAGAAAGATATCCACTGATATTATAGGAAATCACCTTCTTTCCCGCGTTGATAATCTTCACATATTGAATGTCATATTTTTCGTTTTCTGTCTCCTCGTGTTCATCGATTGTTTCGTAAACTAACCTGTAGTTTTTCAACCTCATACGGAAATCATCCAAGGCCATGGCTCTGTCCATGTTTTTGTAGTCAGGCCCACTCAACTTCAGTCTGATATTCTTTTCAATTAGCTCATGGTCTGTACAGATACTCTCCAAAAATAGAATCTTGATGGTTCCGTTACTGCGGTTATTAAGAGTTTCAATAATCCATGTTCTTCTGGCTTTTGTGGTGTTGGTGGCATCAAAAATCCCCACGTTTCCTTGCTCCTCGATCAAATAGTCCAACATGTCATCGAGAGTCTCACGAGCCCACTGTTCACGTTTTTGGAAGTACTCGTTGTTTGCGTGGTCGAAAAAATTGGCGTCGTGACTTGTCTTGTCCACAGTAGGACCCTGAATCGGATATCCACTGGGTTTTGCGTTCTCTTGTCTTCTTGTATTCCCCACGTTGAAGATCTTGGTGTTATATTGCATCCAGTTGAGATATCGCTGTAACTTCTTGGTGATATATGATTTTCCAGTTGCGGGCAATCCAACACAGATTATAGCTAGCTTCAACACCTCGTTACTCTTATCCGTGTCCAACGATATCAAGTTGGCTTGACTATTGTCTGAGCCATGACTGTTCACCACGTGTAAGCTCGACGTCTGGCCCGGAATCGAGATAGCCGAGGTCAGAGCTGACGACGAAGGAACTCTTGACATCATCAAAGGAGAGTTGTACTTGGACGAGGTTATTGAGCTGCTGGTAGTATTAGCGCCCAGACCTATCTCAGCCCCTTCCAACATTACTTTCTAAGAAAAAAGTGAGATCTAATAGCTTAATAACCTTTTTCGTATTGCCCCTCTTATCTCACCCTAAATTTTTTTTCAATCCCTCTGACTGTTGTACTCCGACAAGGTCACGGATTTTGGGAGGGGAACAACAGAATATTAATAAGTAGACAAAATAGAATAGAACAAGTAGTACTATCGAGCCAAATCTCAAGCCTTGACTACTGGGAGCAAAATTAGGATGGTTTAGTTGGTTCTAGTACTGGTTTTTAGCTTTCGCTACCATGGCGCCTCCGTTTCCCCGGATGAGTCAGTCTGGAACGACACTGACGAGAATACACCGGGGAAATGGTGGCTATTAAATAGTCATCAATTCCAACACGATATGGTCCATAAATCTACACTATAAACTTGTTCGAGTAGTAATTTGCCGCCAATCTCACCGTTTCCAGGGTTCTCATCAAACTTTGTTACCATAGTTTCGGCCATCTACAACTCCGAGTTATGTAAGCTATGTGGTGTACGGATGTTTATGGAAACAATCTCTCACGATTTTAATTTTCAAGTCATCAAAATTATTGCAATCTTGATTTCATCATGTTTCAAAGACTGACCAAATTGCGGTCGTTTAGACCCCTTGGAGATATTCTACGTCATTCGTCTACTGTGAAACTGACTTCGGAATCGTATCCTCAGGTCCAACGTCTTGAGTTTGGCAAGATTACACCACAAACCATAGATTTCTTCAAATCGGTGGTTGGCGACTCTGCAGTTATTACCGACCAAGATGACATGTTATTTTACAATGAGGATCAGATGCGTAAGTATCGTGGACAATCTACAGTTTGTATCAAGCCAAAAACTGCTCAACAAGTGTCTGAGATAGTGAAATATTGTAATGATAACAAATTGGCTATGGTTCCTCAAGGTGGAAACACAGGATTAGTTGGCGGCTCTGTTCCTGTGTTTGATGAAATCGTCTTGTCATTAAGCAGCATGAACAAAATTAGATCTTTCGATTCAACGTCGGGTATTTTGAAAGCGGATGCAGGTCTTATTTTGGAGAATGCCGACAACTTTCTGGCTGAAAATGGTTATATCTTCCCCTTAGATTTGGGAGCTAAGGGTTCATGTCACATTGGAGGTAATGTTGCAGCCAATGCTGGAGGACTGAGATTATTAAGATACGGTTCTCTGCATGGATCTGTGCTTGGACTTGAGGTTGTTCTTGCTGACGGTACTATTTATAATAGCATGGATGCTTTAAGAAAGGATAATACCGGATATGATCTCAAACAGTTATTTATTGGATCCGAGGGTACTCTTGGAGTTATCACCGGTGTTTCTATCTTATGTCCTTCTCGTCCAAAGGCTGTCAATATTGCGTTCTTGGGTCTTGAATCTTACGAGGCCGTTCAAGAAACGTTCAAAAAAGCAAAGACCGAGTTATGTGAGATCTTATCTGCATTTGAATTTATGGATAGACAATCTCAATTGCAGAACAAGAGATTCTTGAAGACTGTTCATCCTCTTGCTCAAGATGATCCTGATATCGATGTTCCTGATTTCCCATTCTATGTGTTGATCGAAACATCGGGTTCAACTAAAGAACATGATGATGCCAAGCTTGAAGCATTTTTGGAAGATGTTATGGAAGAAGGAATAGTGGCTGATGGTGTTGTTTCGCAAGATGAGACTCAATTAAAAACATTATGGGCTTGGAGAGAAGGAATCAGTGAAGCCTCAACTATTGATGGTGGAGTTTATAAATATGACGTCTCGATTCCATTACCTGTGATGTATGAGTTGATTGAAGCCCTTAGAGTCAGATTGGATGAACATGGTTTGATCTCTGCTTCCGATTCCTCGAAACCGGTGGTCGAGGTTGTCGGTTACGGTCATATTGGTGACGGAAATCTACATGTCAACGTGGTGGTGAGAGAGTACAACAAAACCGTGGAGAAATGTTTGGAGCCATACGTTTATCAATGGATCAGTGATAACAACGGCTCTATTTCGGCCGAGCATGGTCTTGGATTTCAAAAGAAGAACTATATTGGGTACTCCAAGACAGAGGTGGAAATCGCTTTGATGAAGCAAATCAAAAACAAGTTTGATCCTCAAGGAATCATGAATCCATATAAATACTTGTAGAAAATGTATTAATTTAGTTAATTTTTGTCGTCGTCCGGATTGGCCACTTTGAGCACCTTTTTGTAGTAATCAGCAGCATCAGCAAGTGATCCTTCACTCAAACGTCGACGTCCGAGCATTATTCGTCCTGAACCCGAGTTAGAGTTGTCTGAGGAGTACATATCATCGTCCGGCGAAGCGAAAGGATCTCTGTTCGACTTGAGAGCCTCTTCGTACGCAAGATCATCCACAGCAGTGTCATCTTGATTATTTCTCCGTCTTTTCATCAAGAAGAAGAACAAGAGACCAACGATCAGTGCGCCCGCGACAGCTCCTCCAACTGCCCCGCCTATGATGGCTCCTTTATTTGTCGATTTCGATCCCGAACTAGAACTGTCTGAAGCAGCAGCAGATGCCGATGATGTCGGGGTACTTGATGTTGGTGTCACATAGATCACGGTAGTTTGTTTCATTCCTTCCTCGCTCACTGTGGAAGTAATTACTGTTGGAGCCACTGTTGATGTTGTCGAGCTAGACTCTGTCGAGGATGTGCTGGATGAGGATGTTGATTCAGTGGAGCTCGACGAGGTGGTGCTGGACGAGGTACTTGATGTAGTTGTTGTTTGTGGGGTAACGGACGCAGCTTGGGTGGTCGACGTACTGGATGAACTGGATGATGTGCTGGATGATGTGCTGGAAGTGGAGCTTGAACTAGAAGAGTCATCATCACTATCGTCATCGTCACTCATCGCATAAACAGTATATGCACTTTGTCCACCACATTTCTCATAACCATAACCGGCACAGACGATGTTACAATCCGACGATGAGGCTGTTGCACTTGGTTTATCATTTCCACAATAACATTCATTTCCATCCGAGAGTGCTATGTATTTGTATCCACTGCACTGGTTGGAACAGGATCCACTGGATTGCCATGTCTGAGTGCCCATGGAGTCGAAGCTGGAGGGTATGGTAGAGAAGCAGCCAAGGCCGGAAAGCGCCTCGGTCTTGGATATAAGGCTTAAAGCGAATAGGAGTGTAAATTTCATGGTAAAACGAGGGTAAGAGGGCCGCACTGGCACAATCTTAGTGGTAAAATGAAGTTGAAGAGGCCAGTTGTTTGAGAAAAGTTTTCAAAGGAGGTGGAAATGAGAATGGGGACGCGACCGCGCACTGTGGTCGATCGACGGAAGAGTTTTTTTTCTTCCGTCGATCGACCTTTAATAATAAAAAACTTAAGTCTTTGTCTTCTTATGCACAACACCGTTCACGTTAGCGAGACGGCAATTTACGATGAGTTGACTGCCATCAGGCAGCGGCTTTCTCTTATTAAGCGTGATCACAAAACATACATGAACTCCAAAGAGATCGGCGAAATATATGAACAAGTTTTGGACAAAGTCAAACAACTGCGGGCAATTCGTCTCACTATTCATGAGAGTTCTGTAGAGATACCTAATAGGGTTGATATCCTTATTGATGAGATCTTTCAACTATTGAGCTTATGTTTTGTTACTTGCGGATTGAAGAATACTGCTCCGGCAACTTATGCATCGTTATCCACGGTTCAACGGCTGTTGGAACATTTGAACGAAAATGAGATATTCACTCATCATGATTTGATGCCAATTAGAGATAGATTGAATGATATTGGACAAATCATTAACTCGAACGATATCAAGTCTGAAGAAGAGTTAAAATTACTAAAGAGTAAGTTGGAACAATCGACTCAGGAATATAAGCTTCTGGAAGACAAGATCAACAAATTACCCGAAGCGGTTCAACGAATCATGGATCAATTGATCAACTTGAAATACAGATTATTAGAATTGATCACGGGTGATGATTCGGGTCATCGTAAAGATCTGACATTGTACTCTAAACAATTGAAAGATCTTCAATTAGCATGCGAACTTGAATACTCCAAACAAGAACAATCCAAAGGAGAAGGTTTATTGAAAGGATTGATTGATGATTGTCGGTATTTAATTCAAGATCTCCAAATTGGTGAAGACATGGTGAGTCCAGAGCTTGCAGAGATTTACAATAAATTGGAGAAATTAAAGAGTACTTTGGAAAACTTATTGGTGACAAGAAGATGGGTTTTGCGTACTACTGATATATTCAATTACCAAAGAGATTTGAACCAAATTGATGCTCTTCGTGTCGATGGATATTTTGGTCAAAAAGAACTGAGAGGTCAAGCAATATTGTTATATTTATTGCGTCGATGCTATGCAATTATCTATAAGTTGTTAGAAAGTTCTGAGCCTGTGAGTGAAAGTTTACAACCACTTCATAATCAGTTGACTACGGTGCGCAAATGTTTATTGGATTTGAAGCGGATGGGAGGAATCACTTCCCTCAGAGAGCTTTATCCATATCAGATGAAACTTGCGTCGATTGACAATCGACGCGACGATGGAAAATTCATGATCGATGGGCAGATTCCTGAAGGTCAGGGTACTTTGAATGCTCTTCTTGCCGAATGTTTTGATATTGTTCACGAGCTTAAGATTGAATTTGATGAGAGAGATGATGCAGAGAAGGATGATGATACGACCAAATCTAAGGCCAATGTGATAGGTACTAAGGCGCAAGAAACAAATTATGATTATAACAATTTAGAGGGTGATTCTGATGAGGAGGATAATTTGGCCGCTTTTAGTGAGAGTATTGGTGAAAGTGAGACTGATGGTGATATTTAATGAGGGACATATGAGAATCAATAAATAAATAAATAAATAGGTATTTAGAACTTGTACACGAGAATTGGCTTGTCTTGACCGTTTTCCAATCCTAATGTCTTTGAGGTTAGCATATCTCTTCTTTTAAGATATGGAGCTCCGATTTGATCTTTTTCGAGATCCTCACGTTCTTCCAAATGTTTCTCAACCACCATTGATTTATAGGCTTCCAATCGATGTTTACGACATTCCAAATAATCCAGTTTCAAGGGTGTGCAATCAGCACGATCAATTGTTTTGGAGCTTGTCATACATTCTAGAGCAGCTTGAAAGAGTCCAAAACACTTGTTTGGAGCTCCAGTTCGAGAGACTTGTTGAAGAGGGGCCATAAAAGAGGAGAAAAATATTATTTTTTTTTATCAAATTTCTTTGTTTCAATATGTTTACTGGAGAAGCTGTACGAACCGCGAGATTTGATCGAATTAAAGTTCCAACGGCGCTTAAAACTGCTTTAGCGCCAGAACAATTGGAAGCTGTTCAAGTGATGGTTCGAATCGAGGAGATTAACCAAATGATCATGACAGATTCGTTTGTTCCAACCACAAGAGCAAGATCTCCCTCGCCGCCTCCTGTTTATGATGCTGGTGGAAAAAGGACAAACACCCGAGAACAAAGATATAGAAAACGATATGAGACCGAACGAGGTCGTTTAATAGAGACTGCTTTGAAAACCATTCCTGATTATCGTCCCCCTCCAGATTATAGAAGACCTTCCAAAACAACTGAAAAATTATATATTCCGGCCAGAGAACATGCAGAAATCAATTTCAATGGTTTGTTGTTAGGTCCTCGTGGTAATACGTTGAGACAAATGCAAGAGAAAAGTGGAGCCAAGATTCAGATTCGTGGACGTGGGTCTGTGAAGGAAGGAGGCAATAATTCACTTATGAGAGCAGATCAAAGTCATTTAAGTGATGAATTGCATTGTTTAATCACTGCAGATTCAGAGGAAAAGATACAGAAGGCCATAAAGTTATGTAATGAGATCATTGAGCGGGCAATCAGTGCTCCTGAAGGTCAAAATGACCACAAACGGGACCAATTGAAACAGTTGGCAATTCTAAACGGAACATTGCGTGTTTCTGAAGATAAGGTTTGTCTGAATTGTGGTGAAAAGGGTCATAAACGTTACGAATGTCCTAATCTGGGCAAACAGAACTTTGGACAATCTTTGGTTTGTGCTCGATGTGGTAATTTGGGACATTTGGCTAGAGATTGTAAGGCCGATTTACAAGAAACTGAACGACATAAACGAGAATTGGATATGATGATGAAAGATCTGACTGGAGAAACAGAAGAACCAGAAATGAAAAAGCAACGGGTCGATCGAGTCGAATCGACCCCAATCATTTCCGCTCCTCCAGGAATGATACCCGGACTTCCAAAAATGGCGCCACCTGGACCTCCACCTGGAGCACCTCCAGGACCCCCAAAAATGAGTCCGCCGCCGATGCTGAACCTGAAACTACCGATGCCAAAAAAGAGCGAGGACGTTTAAAGTATATACACTTATCATTAATTGCGTTAGACGTATGCACATTCTAGATGCTTTTTCGAGCAGCTTACACAGTCAGGTGACTTACTACCTTCTGGCTTGATGCATTTGATCTTCTTAAATCGACAAGTATTGCAAGATGTCTTTTTAGGATGTTTTCCGAAGTTGGAGCTGAGCACTATTGGAAACACAGATTCGTCTTTAATATCATCTTTATCTGTCTGATGCATGCGTTCTGATTTGTTGAATTTGATGATATCGTTTCTAGTAAAGCCCTTCGAGAAACTGCAGGAGAGGTTTTTGGAGCTGCAGGCAGAGCACGGCCGGAACTTGAGGTATTTGAATTGGCTCAATTTTGAGTGGAATCTCTGGTGTTGATATTGGTCGGTATCAATCTGGAAGTATTGATATTTGTCGTTGTCTTGATGAAGGAACTTACAGTTCGCGATCTCAGAAGCTTGCGGTGTTTTTGAGTCCGTGCTAGATTCCGGTAACTGTGCCAGAACGAAAATCTCCGAGTCGCACTTAATTTTCCGAGCCCGACAACAGTCACACGATGGTCCGGATCTCTGTCTTTTTGTAGCAGCTGATGGCGAAGCCAGTTTAATCGATGCTGGTGGCAAAGGTGGGGGCGAAGGCTGGGCTCGCGGAGTGGTTTCTATGACCAGATTGGAGATTTCCAACTTGGGAGACACCTGCGTAGATTTCGGTGCTAAAACATAATTTGCCTTGTCGTTCTGAACACTTTGTGTAGCGGCGGTCTGGATTAGAAGATCCAGCTTCGAAAAAGGCCTGACCGATTGTAGAGGCTCTGGGTTTGCTCGCGGGAAGTCAGTTTCATCGGATGATGGGAGCATCAGCTTTGGTAACATAGGTGGGATAATTTGAGATATAGATGGTAATGTGACATTATAGGTGGGGATGTTATGATTAAGGGAAAGCGAGTAGTTGGAGAGATCTGTTATAGGAACCCTGGACCTAACGTAATTCTGGGTCGACATATTTAGGTGAAAATAGCGGGGGATGCGAGGTTTAAGTATTTGGGCCAAACTCCATTTTCCCCCACGGAAATTCAAATAATGGCACGGAGGGACACAACTATGGGGTGTGATGGGAGGGGGGAACTCCGATGTCCGTAAGTCCGGAAGAGGCTATGTGTGGCGGTTAACAAAGGGTCTGATCCAGTGGGCGTTTGAGGGTGAAACTCGTCACCTTGACTACAAGGTCATCTGGATCATCAAGTCCGATACGGAGAGACATAAATCAGTCATCGGTTTTCAATCTCACTCGCTCGGTCCAATCGCTTGGCTTGCTCTCTATGGCTGAATTTTTTTACTCTTCCGTATTTTTACGGAACAAGGGGTGCAGTTTGCATATTGGAGGGCCACCCGCTATTGTGGAGTTCGCGGCTCCGAAGTTTAATAGGCTGTCATGACCATTTTCCATTGGCCAACCAGCCCGTCAGACGACCTTTATTCCGAAACATGATTACTCAACCGTTTTCCCCTTAGCCTAACCCACTTAAACAACCATATGGGTTATTGCGTACATTCACGGTTCATAAACGGAATTGACATGAATGACCTTCAATGTCGTCTCCGGACTACTGTGGCCGGATGATTCATGAATCATCGGGGGGGAAGTCATGATATAATGACGACATAACCATGTTTTTGGAACCGACCAAAGAATCCCCGCACGCTGTCGGCTCGTTACTGTACACCTTCCATGCTGGTTATCTCGTTACATGGTACCAAAAAAACCCCAAGACCGGAAACTACACATGAAAAACCCAAATATTACTTTTTTCAGATTCATCTACCAAATAGGCAACTTTCTAAACCCTTATTTATTATTCGCCTCAAAAAGCTTCCGTTGGGCCTCCTGGATCTTGATCAACTTCTTTTTGGCACTCTTGGTCACCTCTTCTCCACCCACCAACTTGGTTGGTAATCCACTCTCATCCCATTCTTGATAAAGCTTCTTGTATTCTTCACTTTTGAACATCTCTTTTGGGTCGATCTTCGCTTTAGCTAATCGTTCTTTCTCTTTTTCCTCTTTCAGACGAATCTGTTCTAATCTACGTCTCTCTTTTTCCAATTGCTGTTGTTGTTTTTCTTCCTGTTGTTTGAAAAGTTCCTGTTTTTCACTTTCACTTAAAAACTTGATCAATGCTCCCTGTCCAGCACGGTCATCCAATGAAACATTCAGATTCAATAACTCTTTATCTCTCAACTCATCTGTTGCATCCAAAAGAACTTTATAATCAGCCTTTTCAATGGCAGAATTCCGAACAAGATCTCTAAAATTGGAAAGAACTTTAAGATAAGGAAGAACAGCTTCTTCGAGATTTCCAGTTCCAGAACTCGATGATTCATCTTCCCAACCTAAACCATCCTTTCTAGTATCAAATCCAACAACACCAAGAATCCTGGTAATATAAATAGCACTTTGAATTAAAACATCAACCCTAAGATTCACTCCAACAGAACTGATATATGTATTGGAAGAATTGACCAAATCCATCAATGAACGAAGAGCCAATGGAGTAGCCAAATTATCACAGAATGCACCATGAACATTCTTTTTGCATTGAGATATTTCAGCCAATAGTTTCTTTTCATTAGGACCATATTTCTTGGAGATAACTTCACCAGAATTCAAACGATGATCAATATCGGACTTTAAAGCACGAACATTCTTAAAGAACTTGTTTAATGAAGATTCCATCGATCTAACTTCATTTAAAAGACTTTCTTTGAAATCTAATGAATTATTCCATTGAACAAGTGCAAAACAAAGTCGTAATTGTCTTGCTGAATATCTTTCCAGAGCTTCTTCAATGGTGATGAAGTTCTTTAGAGATTTCGACATCTTTTGACCTTCAATATGTAAATGACCAGTGTGTAAGAAATAATTCACCCATTGACAACAATCGAAATGCGCTTCCGATTGAGCAAGTTCATTGTCATGATGAGGAAATGCCAAATCGATTCCTCCAGAATGGATATCCATTTTATCTCCAACAAAATCAGAAGCCATAACAGAACATTCAATATGCCATCCTGGACGACCTTGACCCCAAGGAGAATTCCATGAAGGCTCGCCTGCCTTGGAAGCCTTCCATAGAGCAAAATCAGATGCATTTTGTTTACCATGAGCAGCAGAAAGAGATCCTTCTCCATCTTCGATCAATTCCATATTTCCTTTTGACCATGGTTGTAATTTAGCATATTCATGAGCCTGATCTTGATCAAACTTGGCAACATTGAAATAAACTGAACCATCTGAGGTTGAATAAGCATAACCTTTCTCGATGATTTTTTCAACGAATTCCACAATTTCAGGAACATATTCAGAAACTCTGGTAACAATTGTTGGTGGTAAAACATTCAATGAAGCCATATCATCATCGAATTTCTTTTCCCAATATGAAGAACAAGCTTTAAAGATTTCTGGATCGGTCACTGTGGATCCCAATTTTTCATCAAGTTGAGGAACAATAACATCTTGAGTTTTAGAGAAAAACAATTCCAAACTGGTTGGATTTTCCAACACTTCAAATGCTGCTAAACATGCTTTCACATGCATTGGTAATTTTGGTTTTTGTAGACCCAAAGTTGATAAATCTAAACTTTTAGTCCAATCAACAAACTTCAACTTTCCATCATATTCTGGGATATTTTTCGAAATATAAGACTCCAAACCATTCTTTGCAATTGTCTTCAATTCTTCATCAACATGATCATATTTCTTCTTGAATTCTTCAAACAAATACTCTTGTCTTGCCTTTAAAATAATCTTATCATCAATATCAGTAACATTCTGAACAAATTTGACATTATAACCAAAATAATCTTGTAAAATCCGTCTATTAATATCAATGGTCACATAATTTCTAGCATGGCCCATATGACTCGAATTATAAACTGTTGGACCACAACTATACCATGCAATTTCTTCATTTGAATTTGGAACAAAAGGAACTTTGGACCTAGTTAAAGAATTATAAAGAAATAACGGAACATCCGCCTTCTTCTCCGGTTGAATCCAAGTACTCATGAACAATTTGGACAAATGAAATCTTCGATATGGGTTAATCTTTGTTCTTGTCCAAATTTTCATCAAATTTTCTATTTTTTTTCTTTACGCCCGCTTATGTAAGAGAGACCCATTATGGCTAGTATATATAAACTATCAGTTTCTGGGATACGATCTTTCAGTGCAGATACTCATGAAACTATCCAATTTGAAAGACCATTGACGTTAATAGTGGGGACCAATGGATCGGGTAAAACGACCATAATTGAGGCTTTAAGATACGCCACTACAGGTGATCTCCCACCGAATTCGAAGAATGGCGCGTTTATTAATGATCCAGGTATGACTGGGGTTACTGAAACTAAAGCACAAGTGAAATTGGCGTTTCAGAATGTCAATAAGACCAATATGATTCTAACCAAGTCGTTAGCTGCTTTCAAGAACTCTAGAACCAAGAATACCAGTTTCAAGACGAGGGAAAACCAATTGGTTGCAATTCATAATGGTGAAAAACAAACAGTTACATCCAAAATGGCAGATATAGAGACTACAGTACCTCTTCAATTGGGAGTTTCGCCTGCTATTCTTAATTATGTTATTTTTTGTCATCAAGATGAAAGTTTATGGCCAATCAGTGATTCTGCCAATTTGAAGAAGAAGTTTGATGAGATCTTTGATTCTGTCAAGTTTATCAAGGTTTTGGAGACATTTAAGATGATTCAAAAGGAGATGAATTCAGATATCAAGTTGATAAATAATACTGTTGAACATTTACGGAATGATCGTAATAGAGCTCATTATAAACAGAAACAAATAGATGATTTGAATCATCAAGTTGATCAATTGAATTCTGAATCTGAAGAGTTATCACGTCAAATTGAATTGATTAATAAAGAAGCTGAGAAACTATTTACATCCAATCAAGATTATGAAAAGACCATTAATCGAATTGAGTTTTTAAAGCAACAAGAGATTGGAATTGATCAACAAATGAGTATAATTCAAACAACTACCAAGATTCTTGATATACCTAATGATTTGATTCAAGAACAACTTGATAATTTTGCCAATTTAATGGTTGAGAAGAAATCTGAAGCTGATAGATTAAAACAACAATTAAGGATTCATGAACAAGAATTGATCACTAAACGTGAATTATATAATCAAAGTGTTATGGAAGAAGGACGATTTCAAGGTCTTTTTGAACAATATGAACAAAATAAGGAAGAAAAGTTGAAATTAGAACAAAACTTAGATACTAAATTATTGATTGAATTATCCAAACAATATGAAGAGAGACGAATGGATTTTGATAAATCTCTTGAAAAGATCAATGTTGAAATCATTAGACTTAAAGAAGATTTATCTAAAGAAACTCAACATTCAGAATATGTGAAGAAAGATATATCTAATCTTTTATCTAAAAAAGCTGGATTTGAACGAATTTTGAACCAAGCAAGTTCGAATCAGATGAATTTAGAGAAAGAACAAGAACATCTGTTTGAAGTTGAAGTTGAATTGGAACAATTCAAAAACAATAATCCACTTCCTATTATTAATGAAAAAATCAATACGATTGAAACCAATATCCGTCAAAAAGAGTTGGAACAAGATGATATACAAAGAAAATTACGACAAGCAAGTAGACAATCTGATTCTTTGGCCAAAGTTCATTATTTGAAGAAATCTTTGGAAGAACTTGATCATAAAATCCAATCTGGATATACCAAACTTCAAGTCTCCAATCTATCAGAATTCAGAAATCAATATGATCATGATATTAAGATAACTAATGAGAAAAATACAGAATTGAATAATTTGAAAGAAGCTTATGAGAGTCATGTCAAGATCGTTGGTGATAAGCAAGTTGAACTGAATAATATATCAACTGAGATAAATGAATTACAACAAATCATGGAATCTGTTTTAGGGGACAAATATGGATCGAACTTTGATGATCTATTAGAAGATGCTGAATACGAATTTTATGATCATGATGGAGGATTTAAAGTTCGTGAATATTGTATCAGTTTCAATAAACGTGCAATTGATTTGATTCATCATAAAAATGCATGTTTACTTTGTCATCGAGAGTTTGAAGCTGTTAATGAGAAAAGTAAAGTTTTGGAACTTCTTTCTCAACAGACAAGTGTTTTGGAAAGTAATAAAAGTGTTGAAGTCAATTTGAAAGCATCTAAAGAGAAATTGGATCGACTTAAAGAGTTGACTCCTAAAGTTGAAAGATATCGACAATTGAAGAAGAAAGAGGATGAAATAAGACAACAAGTTGAAATTCAAATCAAACAACTTGAGGATTCGAAATCCCGATTTTCTGATTGTGATCGAGATATAGAGAAATATCGATCTCGAAGTCAAGTTTCTGAGAGTTTGGTATTAACGGCTAATGAGGTTGAACGTTTTGAAAAGGAGAAATCTATATTAGAAAACGATTTGAAAAACGTTAGATCTGAACTTTCAATTTTCGGAGAGCTTGAAAGTATGGATGAATTGGATATACGTCGATCTGATATTAATAATGAGATTAGACGGTTAAGAATGGAATTAGAGAATTTCACTTTTGAACGAGAGAAACAATCTCGAAAGATGATGAATTTAGAAGGAATGATTAAAGATCGCAAATTGGCTATAATGCAATTGGAGAAATCAGATTCAGATAATGTGAATGTTCGGAATCAATTAAAGGAGATTAATAAAGAGATTACTGAATTGGAGGAATCTTTAAAACAGAAGCTTGAGATGATCTCAAGATTACAAAAATGTTTAGACGATCAACAAGATGAATATAAAGAGATTAAAGAAACTGGAGAGAAGGAATTCTCAACAATCGTTCCACAAATTGAAGAACTTAAATCATTAAAGACCAAGTTGGAAACTCTTGAGGATCAAATAAAAGAATTTGAAGAGAAACATTCGAGCAATATGGATTATCAAAATCAATCTATGAAATTGAAACAAGAGATGGAGAAACAAGAAATTGAGATCAAACGGATATCTGAATTAGAAAGGAATCTTGAAAATGAATTGAAAGATGCTGATAATGAAGAGCGGAATTTACGATACAATTTGGATCTGAAATCTTTGGAAACTGAGAAACAAGAAATCCGTGCCACCATTTCTGAATTAACTCAACAACAAGCTGAATCGAAACGTCAGGAATTTGTTGCTAAGAGTCAAAGTCTTCATTCTAAACAAACTGAACTTCAAAGTCAATATTCAACTAAATTAGGAGAAATGACCCAACTTTCTAAACAGATTCAATCTGTTAAACATGAATTGAGACGAGATTACAATAATATTGATCAAAAATATACCAAGGAGTATGCCAATTTACAAACAAAGTTATCAATGGTGACTGATCTTTCTACATATTATAAAGCCATTGATAATTCTGTGATGGAGTTCCATCAATTCAAGATGAAAGAAATTAATAGAATCATTGATGAATTATGGAAGAAAACATATACTGGAAATGATGTTGATACTATTATGGTACGTGCTGATCCAATAAAATCAGCCAGTACTTCCACTATGAGATCTTATAATTATCGAGTTGTCATGGTTAAAAATGGAACTGAATTGGATATGAGAGGTCGATGTTCTGCTGGACAACGAGTGTTAGCTGCTATTATTATTCGATTGGCATTAGCTGAATGTTTTGGACTCAATTTTGGAATGATTGCTTTAGATGAGCCAACTACAAATTTGGATGATGAAAATATCGAATCTTTAGCAAAAGCTTTATCAAATATCATTGAAGAACGTGCCAGTCAGAAGAATTTCCAACTAATTGTGATTACTCATGATGAAAAGTTCTTAAGATTCATGAATGCAATTGATTTCACTGATCATTATTATAAAATCATTCGAAATGAAAGATTACATTCAACCATTAATAGGGTGAAAATTAGTCAATTAGAGGATTGAAGATTATCTTCCAGTTGAATTCAAACGTTCTTCCATTAGCTTCTTCATTTTGGAATCTCCACCTCCTTTTTTCCATAAATAAAGTGCTTCAATGGCATAATTTCGAATACTCATGTTTCGTTGTTTATCTGAAGCACAATCATTAATGATATCCATGATTTTCAGATCGATCACCAATCCCCAACATTTACGTTCGAAATCTGCCAATTCTTGTTCTTCTTCATCCTCATCAAACACCTTGAACTGAGCTTCACCCAATTTATATAAAATTCGACCCAAGCTTCTTAAAGCAATGCATCGTTGGCCAGGAAACGAGGATCTTAGATAATGAGCCAATTCTGCAAGGGTATATCCTGGAAGTTCTGGATTGGCCGAATGATGGTGCAATTCGCGCGCTTGTGACATTTTGTCCACGTTCTCACTAGTGATAAGGTCTCCATTCAAATCGAAACGTAATTCGGCCACTGAATCATAGGCAATTTGGTTTGGAGTTTGAGGAGCATTTTTCATCCATTCTAATGATCTGGGATCTTTGGGTAAATCTGCAAAGAATTTCTCATGCAATTTATCATTGAAATCCGGATCGTTAATATCAAGTTTATCCAAATTGTCATTATTTTCAGGCTTAGGAAAATGGACTGAAGCTTGTTTCAATCTTTGTGCTTCTTCATATGATGGTCCTGAATCATCCAAATACTCGATATCTTCCCATTCTTCGTCTTCTTCTTTTTCAGAAGCTGCAGTAACCGGCATTGCTAATGGAGATTTTGCTTTCATATACTTCACTGTAGCTTCATTATTGAAACGAACTTTCTTATCTGAATTTGTAGACGAGTTACTGTTTTTGCGTAACGCTGGCTTTAGATTTGGACTTGATAAACACGAATCATTATCACTTTCTACCACGTCATTTCGTTCTGGTTCTGATTTGGATCTGTTAAGTAACATTTGAAGGATTTTGGGGTCCATGGTGTTGATCAATTCTTCCTTTGCTTGTTGACGTTCTTCAACACTCATTTTACTCAATCGTTCTATATTCTCCATATGAATCTGTTCTTTCTCAGACAAGTTGGTTTTCCTTTGAGGCTTTCGTTTGGATGCCACTGGAAATCCTGTTGATGTTCTTGGTGGAAGAAACGAAGGTTCCACCGGAGGATCCAACGTTTCTCGTTCAACAATATCGCCTATAAGATCCATAAGAAATTTAGTTAATTAGGTAAGATAATTAGATGAAATAAATAAGGGAAAGGAGGGATGTAGTAAATTTGGTGGGATGTGATGTGATGAGGTGAATCAGGTAATCAATAACTGTACTGATGGTAGCACTTTCAGAATGAATGGATTATGGTCTGAGAGATGGATATATAACGATCCACATCAACGATCCACATCAACATACCCTCCTTCCAAGCACCTCCGTTCCACCTCCCATCACTCCATTCCACCTCCCATCACTTCCACTTCTTCCTCTATCGCCCCTTCCCTTCCCTCCCTCTTCCCTTCCTCTACCCTTCCTTGTCCGGGTAACCCCCTCCATTCTCCGCTCACCCCTAGTTATTCTCTCCGGGGCATAGGCTATCTACTCCATATAAATACTGCTTATTTTTGACTTATCCCCTTTCCGATTGGCAAATGACAAGATCTTTCACTAGCAAGAATATTCCTCAACTGCCTCCAGACCCATTGTTTGGTCTTAAGGCCAGATATTCAGATGACTCAAGAACGAATAAAGTCGATTTAGGTATTGGAGCTTATAGAGATAATGACGGCAAGCCATGGATTCTTCCTTCAGTCAGATTGGCAGAAAACCTATTACAGAACTCCAAGGAATACAATCATGAGTATCTACCTATTTCTGGTTATAAATCGTTCACCGATGCAGCTGCAAGAGTCATTCTGGGCTCTGATTCCAAAGCAATTACTGATAAAAGATTGGTTTCAATCCAATCATTATCAGGAACAGGTGCTTTACATGTGGCTGGTAAATTCCTCAAAGATTTCTATATTAGCAGCTCTTCTTCTGAACCTCCTTTGATTTATCTTTCTGATCCAACATGGGCCAATCATGTCCAGATATTTGAATATATTGGATTGAAAACAGCCTTTTATCCTTATTGGGATAACAAGACCAAGTCCTTGGATTTGGATGGCTTCTTAAAGGCCATTGAAGCAGCTCCTGAAGGTTCAGTTTTCTTGCTCCATTCAACAGCTCATAATCCAACTGGTTTAGACCCCAAGCCTGACCAATGGGTGAAAATCCTCAAGGCTATTGAGAAAGGAAACCATTTACCTTTGTTCGATTCTGCCTATCAAGGATTTTCCTCAGGTTCACTAGATAAAGACGCTTGGGCAGTGCGTGAAGCTGTCAACAATAATTATAACTTCCCTATCTTGATTTGTCAATCTTTTGCCAAAAATGTTGGAATGTACGGTGAAAGAGTCGGAGCAGTCCATGTGATTCTTCCAACTCCTGATTCTGCGCTTAATAACGCTATTTTGTCTCAATTGTCCAAGATCATTAGAGCAGAACTCTCAAATCCTCCATCTTATGGAGCAAAGATCGTCTCCTTGATCTTGAATACTCCAGAACTCATGAAACAATGGGAAGAAGACTTGATCACCATGAGTTCCAGAATCTCCAAAATGCGAGCCACTCTCACCAAAGAATTGCAGGCCTTGGGAACACCTGGAACCTGGACTCATATTGTTGAGCAACAAGGAATGTTCTCTTTTACAGGTCTCAGCGCTGCACAAGTGGCAAGATTAGAACAGAAACATGGAGTTTATCTTGTCAGCTCTGGAAGAGCAAGTATTGCGGGATTGAATGAGTCCAATGTCAAGCTAGTCGCTCAATCTATCGACGAAGTCGTCAGAAGCACATGATATAAATACATCCGTACACCAGATAAATAACTATATGACCATAATTTACTCCTATAAAAAAAAGAAAACATATCTCCAAACATCTATCAATTCCGCCTTGTTTAATTGATAATGTCCCAAAGAGCAACGCGGTCCAAGAGTAGAAAGGCAATTCCTCCTCCGGAATCCGCTGTGTCGGATGTTTCCGACTCTGAGGCTGTTCCCACAGAATACCTCAAAAAGAGACGCTCTTCTTCTATGTCATCGATCTTCTCATTGACAGATGATCCATTGCCACCACCCAATGAGACAGACATCATCGCGTTTACTTCTGATGATAGACATCTATCGTTTATTCGAAACTTACATATGGCAGATTGCATCACAATGTTGAATGGATTCAGTGGTTTCTACTCGGTGATTTCTTGTCTTAGGTACACCCTTACTGATCAACCTCATTACATTCAGCGGGCAGTTTTCTTCATCTTCATGGGATTGTTTTTCGATTTCTTTGATGGAAAAGTGGCTCGTCTCAGAAACAAGGCCTCTTTAATTGGCCAAGAACTTGATTCTCTTGCCGATTTGATTTCATTTGGAGTTGCACCAACTGTTATTGCTTTTTCAATTGGAATGCAAACTACTCTGGATTCTCTTTGTTTGGCTTTCTGTGTTTTGTGTGGACTTGGAAGATTGGCCAGATTTAACGTTACTGTTGCAAATATTCCTAAAGATCAGACTGGAAAATCCAAATATTTCGAAGGTTTACCTATTCCATCTTCTTTATGGCTCGTGTTTTTGATGTCCTTCCTTGTTCATAAACAATGGTATGCTGATGACCTTCCATTTTCTTTGCTTTGGCAAGGAAAGTTTTATGAATGGCACCCATTCAGTGGATTATTTTTGCTCCAAGGTTGTGTGATGATTAGCAAGACCTTGAAGATTCCTAAGCCTTAAATAAATATAAGATTATCTAAACGGCTTTCTGCCTTTCACTTGCCATTTCTCTTCATCATTTGTAGTGGATTTTTTTGCCGATGATAGATTCAATCTACTGGGTTTTTGAATTGATGAATTTGATTTCACTAGTTTTGGAATTGACGATTGTCGTCTTGTATTGCTGGAAACACTTGGAGTAGTTCGACTTTGGCCTCGTAAATAAGGTTTTCGCACTGGGGCAGGATTTGATTGAACTGGAGGAGGCATTATAGTCCGATCTTTGTGTAGTTTTTCCAATTTGTCGATCTCATTCTCCAAAGAATCGATCTTCTTCTGGATTTCATCGATCTGTTGTTTCTGGCTCCACGTCTTGGGAGTTGGAGCTTCTTCAAAATTCACACACCATGCATTAATATTAAGTCCAAACAAAAACGAACCAAACGATTCATTGAAATTGGTCATTGATTCATGGATCTCATTTAGTTTCAATAACTTCATATGTATACTATCGAGATGATCAATGAATTCGAATTGTCTTGTTCTATCGAAAAATGGAAGCTCTGATTCGCCAGAAACTTGACCACCTTCTTGAACAGTTTCATTTGATTCACCAGGAGCCAAAGATCCAGGAGTGGAAAGAATAGGTGGTTGATTTTGCGAATGATATGGCGAAGAAAGCGGATAATGTTGTTGTTTAGAAGCAGGAGACGTGGACGTTCCAATCAAATTGGAAGATCTCATACTACGTCGCTGCTGATTCGGTGTAGTGGGCCGCACAATCGGAAGTCGTGAACTGGTTGTTTCCGTATCTAAAGGTCTCATGACTTGTGTGTTTTTTTTCTTGGTTTAAATTGTTATTAAAACGCGTCCTCCAAAATATGTTTGGTGTAAGGATGTCATATAAACTATGTACAAGACAACTATCCTAGATATTTGTTAGCATGTTGCATCTTTTCCATCTTTGGATTGACGATCTTGGACTTCTTGAACACGATTCTCAGTAGAATGGTTGAAGCAATACAAAGACCCCACCATGTCACCAAATATTGCATATGATTATTTTTATAGTCGAGAGAAGGAGCCTTACCTATAGGAACTCCTGCGTTCATGAATTGCAATGGATTGAACTCCTCTTCAGATGCAGGAGTTTCTGTAGGTTCTTTTGCTGGGGATTTGGCCCAGAATTTCCACCATGGTTTGGATTCCGTTGACTTTTTAGGTAGCCATTCCGGTCTATCTTTGAAGTTCTGGATAACCACGGCGTAGATTGGACGAGTATTAAGTTCCTTGACCATGGAATCTAGATCCAAATAAGTGTATAATCTCGATCCTTCTTCGTGTTCCATATGGAATCTTCCCTTTGAAGGTGGAACTCTTAATAAACATTCCAAGGTTATTTCACCTTGAGGACAAGAAAGATGTTGTAATCTTCTTGTTTCTGGGATAACTCGATCTTCTCTAATCCATCCACGGTTCACAAGAACTTCTCCTCCTCCATTTGATTGGATAAATGGACACATTAATAAATAACCTTTATGACCATTTTCCAATCTCGGACCAACAAACACTTCTCTAGAATAATCAAACTTTCCTGTAATAAGAACCCGACGATATTCATAATCTGGTAATTGGTCTGCGGTGATGGATTTTGGTAATGGAAGTGGTTTATAAGTCAATCGATCTTCACAATCAGCAACCAATTTATTCTTCCATTTGAGTCGTTGATATTGCCAACAACCTAAAAAGAACGTCACCACCGGTGTCAAACATAACAATCCAAGGAATATTCGTCTACTTGTCTTGGATTCCAATTCTTGACCTTTGACCAACTGTTTGGTTGTTTTCATTGGATCCCAATCGATATTATCAGTTTTAACAGAAGCATAATTTCTGGCTTTGAAATGAGTTGATTTAAAGGACCGAACTCGCCAAATTGGCCGAATCCCAATCATTCTGTTCATGACAAGAGAGTAAAAATATTTTAATATTTTGCTGTACAACAAAAAAAATGTTGTGGGGATGAAATTATTAGCAGAGAAAAGACGATTGAGAATATGAGTTAACTAATTGGTTCAGAGGAATTGGTTGGTACTTTCTCATTTGATTTATACCTCCTCATTTTGTTTACCCCCTACTGTAGTGATTGACAGGGAGACAGGAGAAGTGGATTTTGTAATTGGAGCTG